>WBMW01005771.1:89151-117976 GCA_013396635.1 Penelope pileata
CTTCTACTTTTATGAACTGCAAATGTCATGTAGTATATTCATTTTGCCTGAGCACCTCAACATAATTCATGAAAAGATACTTCCAGGCTGACGATAAGATTCACATCCATGTGGGGTATCTTGAAGAATCATTTAAAAGTCTCTTTTGGGCACAACTTTCAGAAAACTCTTTGTTTGCTGCTCATAGTAACTGAAGCCAAAATGGAAGAACAAGAAATAAATAAATAAATGAATAAATAAATCTATAAGATAGATTTGTATTAAATGATTTATCTTGTCACCAGCCTCAATCTATGTTATATTACCAGCAGTTAGGGCTGGAATTTACCTTATAGAAAAGAACTGCTTATCATAATTTTCTTGACAGCCTTAGCATCCATCAGGATCACAAAATTACAAGACGAGCATTCTCACTTACCTTCCTAGTGAGAATTGTTGAAAGCATAAAACCACAGTACACTTGAAAACTCGGCACAGTAATTTGAAAGGTACATGGAAATAGCATCTAATTGGATTTACAAATAAAACTTCTAGTCTTTGTCTAACAGCAAAGAAAAACATCAATAGAAAAGACCAGCCACCTACAAACCATGTAAGAGAAGGTGTTTCAGGAGTTGTAAATCTTTTCCATTAATGCTTATGTTCCACTACCATAGGTTGAAAGCATTTTCAGCATTTCATCTTTGATTTACTGACCATGTTATTGACATATTTTCAACGGACTTTTTTATACTGTCCCTTATTTTCAAAATCACAAAAGAAAATTATTTGTGCTAATGTTATTTATAAACCTCTAAGAGATTTGTGATATGCATAGTATATTCATAAAATGTCTGCACATAGCTATTGAATTCTGAGTGAAGAAGAAAGTGTTGTGTTGTCTATTGTAGACAATGTACTTTTTTTTTGGGATGAGTGGGATTCATTTTTCCTAATCACATAAACAATCACCATTTTTATTCAGTTGTGAAAATAGGAGGAAATAACTATATGTAAATAAGTAATGTAATATACCAAATGCACATGCATGTATCTTCATGCCTCTGGAGAAGGCTAATTTTGAACACAAAAGAAAAGCATTCAAGGAAATTATAGTTAATAGTAAAATTGAATGTAAACTCTAACATGTTCATGAATGTTACCCTTCATTAATGGAAACCTTACTTAATTATTTAAACAATAATTATTAAACCACCTCCAAAGTCTGAGAATTGCTGTTGTTTATGCAAAATGAAGAACTTTTCCTAAATGGCCAACATTTTCCAATATACAAGCTCCTAAATCTTTAGGGAGGTAAACACCACAACTCATTTAAACACTATAACTCATATTATGGAGTCATTCAAGAATGACTTTGAGGCGTTGTGACTTCTGAAAGAGTCAAAAAGTCACTGTGAGGGTTTCTACCCAACTATTTTAATATTTAGTCAGAAAATTTGAGATTTTAAGTTCCCAGCTGGGTTACTTGGATGCCTAAGGCACCCACTAGATGTGTAAAAATATCTAAGCTAGTTTTCTGTACTCTTTGTACAGTCAGTGGACAGAAACAAGGACTCCCATGTCAGAAATTTTCTAAAGTAGAAGTCTGCATTAGGTCAGGTGAATACTTTTCAAGATTTCTGGACATCCTTGCTTTCTTTCCTGCTATTCTTCCTGCTCAGATTCTCAGTAGATGCTATCAATTCTCTAGGTCTTGGCAGAGTATTAAGGGCTTCATATTCAAGTAAATCATCTGAATTTAATATCTTCTCTGACCATCACTGCCTGATCTTTACCTTCATTGGTATTTCTATGGTGAATTATATCAATGGATATTTCTTCAGGAATTATTCTGCCCATCACTGTCCCAGTTGCAAAAACAACTTTAACATAACTGATGGCACTATCTCTTATTTACACAAACTGTTCAGGAATTTGGGCAAACTGTGAGGGATTCCTGATATAAACTGCACACTTTGATATTGCCTATAGAAACTGGAGGGGAAAATGAATTTGAAAGGTGTCTTTTCAGCTTTATGGTATTACTAATGTGAGGCTATACAGTTAATACATACAGTAATAGATCAAAGCTACTAGGAATAGCTAATCAAATAGAATTTATTCTGCACATTGTTATATATTGATTTATATATAAATGACAAATAATAGTAACAAAAAGAAATCCTACAATTTCAGGTGGCAAGGAAAAGCAATCAAATATTCAAAAAAAAAAAATTACCATGCCTCTAGTACTATTCAAGTAGGGAAAAAAATCTCTCTAAGGAACATCTGAACTGTTTCTGACTTTATTCTTTGAAAAAAAAATGCTGCTGCAAGTTAGGAAAAATGTATAAAAATTTTGTGAAAAAGGCTGCCATTTATGTCATGTACGACAAACTGATTTCATAGGTACTAGTTAGAAAGTGATTCCAGTTTCAACTGAAAATAAGAATACTTTTGTTAAGCAAGTTCTTGCACCATTGGTATTTGCAGCTTAATGTCAAAGCTTATCTGTGTGGAGGATCGATATGAGCAACCCAGGGTATGATCCCTCCCCCACTCGGCTCATCCCTTGTGAGCACCTGGAGGGGGAGGTGTATCCGGACTCCGGATACACTGCCAGCGACCAGCGACCAATCACGCCTGCCCGCGTGCTGCCCCAGTCGGGAGAAGGAGAGGTCGCGTGATCAAGACCCTGTGGCCAATGCGTGCTGCCCACGTACTTCCGCTGTGTGTCGATAGCCAATGCGGGCTGCCCGCGCGTTTTTCTATTGTTGTTTACCTATATATGTTGTACACAATGTGATTAAAGGGAGCACGACCTTACTCACATTGAGATCGCGTCGTGACTCCGGGGCCCAATTCCACTCCAACATATCTGAAGTGTAGAATAATGTGAACCCATTCCCTACACACATGAATATTCAAGCAGTGAATACGTGAAGTTCAGTTGTTTTTCTTTCCAGTGAATGTCTCCAGATAGACTAGGGCAAGTACACCTTTTTGATTCTTTGTATGTATTAGATAATGACCAAGGGATCAAAGAAATTAGAGAAAGCAGCAGTTTAAGGGTAATTTTCTTACCATGATCTTTCTTAGCTTGTTTTCAGTGGAACATGGTCTTCATTTTACAATTACTATAATAAGGAAAAATGAGAAATGGAGTAGTATTTAATTTAAAAGATTTGAATGATTTTCCATAACTAATAATATGAAAAATATTTCTCCTTAGTGAAAACAGCTTCCCTTTTTGAGGAAAAAAATTAATGAAGTCCACCTTTAATTTTCAGCTTAAAAGGAAAACAGTAAACTGTAATATGATGTGGGAGATATGTGTGAGGTTATGTTTTATTGCTATTAAATATTACTTCTTTATTCAGGTGTACAGTTTACTGGGGTTCTGCCAACAATGACTATGGTTTGCTCATCATAATCTGACCTGACAAGATCAGCACAAGAAACATTTAAAACTGCATAAAAGTTTAAGCTTCGCATCACACCCAACTAAATATCCAAATTATAAACCTCTGAAATAAAGCATAGTTCACCTATTCATCTGATCTTTTTTTCCTTCTTCTTTATTTATCTAAAAGCAGTCGTCTGATTGAAATAATTATCTGAGCAATTAATGAAATGCAGTAGACGTACCCAGAGGATAAATCATTCCAAGCATTTTAGGAAGGTGTCGTGAGACAGAAGGAGTAGCTCTCTTGGAAGAGTCTATGTTTTTTCCCTTTTTACTATGGAGGCAGAATACAGAGATTATCAGATTAGGCAAACAAAGGCTAGATTGTTTAAATTTGGGCAAGACATATGCTATGCTATATGACTATATTTACATTTAAAATTTGAGTGAAACCTGTAGTTTTTTTCTCTCAAATATTCAATTTTGATATAGTCATTTTGGTTCTTGATGTTTGAAGCAAAGCATTCACGTTTTCTCGTTAGAATTTTATACATCTGTCTTTACTGCAGTATCTTAATTTTATTTTGACCCTGCCATTTGATTGTTTCCATTTGTTTTGTTTTAGAAAATATATTAACTCAAACTGAGGACTTCATTATGCTGTTGGATAAACGCAATGAGTGTGATTGATTATTATTCATTACTGTTTATTAAATTTTGTGAAGATTTAAAGTTGCTAGATGCTTTCCAGTTACTAAAGTAAAGATAATCCTCACTTCTGACCCTGATATTAGACTATAGTGGGAGAGAATGCATGATCAAAAAGGATGTCATGAAGGCTTTCTAATTTTTTTCATGTGAAAAATTACTGAGAGTCTATTTGATTAAATTGATTACATTTTATGAATGGCTTTATGATGTACACTGTAGAAGAAGGTTCTACAGAAGAATTTGAATTAGGGATGGAAATATGCTCATGGACCATTGCCATAAGGGCCTTTTCTATAGGAAATTCTGGAAGAATTACAGCAGTTGTTGTGACAATAGACAAATAAGAAAAGAAGCTCTGGGACTGACAGAGACAGCAGGTCTCTGGTGCAGGCACACACACTTCCAGGCTCACCAGCACATACACATGTGCGAGTGCCCTGAGCACCAGCACAGCTCCTCTGCCTTCCTGGCACACTGCCCAGATCCTGGCCCCTCTCACCTGCCCCACAGGTCACCAGCTGATCTAGCGTGGGGTTTGTCAGGAAATGCACACGCACACCTCCCACACGCCTGGTCTGGGGCAGACACAGAGACTGTCCCAGAAGCTGGTACCAGGCGCATGGCTGTGACCTACGGCCCTGCTCCAGCTGCCAGCATGGAGCCTTCACTCACCTCACTTACCATGTCCCCCAGCAGCTGGTCTGGGAACACACACTGCTCCTACCTCAGTAGCTGGGGACTGACTCCCACCTGCTCCAGGAGCTGACTCTGAGACCTCACAGGCTCCAGCAGCTGCCACAAGCCAGGACACCCACACCCAAACTGACTTCAGCAGCTGGCACCCAGTCCTCTCATACGCATACAGGTCCCACCAGGAGCTGGCACTGAGTCCTTGCATTGAACAGAGAGTGAGATCACACAGGAAGAGTTAAGAAAGGATGTAGGAAAACAGACTATGGTGACCAGACACAAGGCTGACCCAGAAAAGCATACTGACAGCCCTTTTTACCTCCCTCTTCTGTCTGCTCCTCCTCTTTGTTCCTCTCTGATCTCTTGCTGCTAAACATTTTTTATTAAGTTTTGCACAGTTACACTAGGTCCCCTTGAACAACTCAAATCCTCATATTCTTTTCTCTCCCTTCTTACAAAATCAACTTTAACCTCTTGCAAATAACTATGTGGAGTTTCTTAACAGACTATTAATTAGTGACTGGAGACTTTTGGTCTTCAGCAGTTTCTCTCTTATCTGATGTCCACCAGGTTTGTGTCTCTGTGTGTTCTTGTGTATTGCTTCCCCGTTTACTTATTATACCCCTTGCACTGGAAAGGTACAGATAAGGGACAGATCAGATAACATGAATGATACAGGTGCTTTCACATTCAGCATACCCTTACATAAAGGACATTATTTAGTACATATATATACATATATTTATCTTAGACATCTGAAGTTAGATGGGGTGAATGCCAACCCTTAAACACATATATAAGTGCTCCAAATCCACTTAAAAATAAAATTACAGTCGTATTGGCACAGGAAAGACATGGACCTGTTGGAGTGCATCCAGAGGAGGGCTACAAATGTGACCCAAGGAATGGAACGTCTCCCATATGAGCACAGGCTGAGAGAGCTGGGGCTGTTCAGCCTGGAGAAGAGAAGTCTCTGAGGTGACCTTATTGTGGCCTTTCAGTATCTTAAGGGGGGCTACAGGAAAGAAGGAGACAGACTCTTTAGGAAGGTCTGTGGTGATACGATAATAGAAAATGATTTCAAACTAAAAGAGTGGAGATTTAGGTTGGATTTAAGGAGAAAGTTGTTTACAGTAAGGGTGGTGAAGCACTGGAAGAGGTTGCCCAGAGATGTGGGGGAAACCCCATCCCTGGAGACATTCAAGGTCAGGCTGGACCGGG
The DNA here is from genome assembly GCA_013396635.1 of Penelope pileata. Lineage (NCBI taxonomy): Eukaryota > Metazoa > Chordata > Aves > Galliformes > Cracidae > Penelope > Penelope pileata. Next base: position 95,159 of record WBMW01005771.1, read on the forward strand.
CTCTGAGCAACCTGATCTAGCTGTAGGTGTCCCTGTACATTGCAGGGGAGTTGGACTAGATGACCTTTAAAAGTCCCTTCCAGCTCTAAGGATTCTATGACTTGGTTCTTCAGATCCAGAACTCGGAATTGGCATCTTGGTACTCTATATCACTTAAAATGTGGATGCAAAGTATGGGTAGATCTGAAGTCCTGCATTTAAGTACAATTTGATCGTGTCATGTTGACATGAAAGTGAGTCTCAGGAACACATAACGAAAAGTATTTCACCACACTAATCCTCACTTTCCTTGCTCTTTGTAATATTTCAAATTCAGTTTTAGAGATTTTCAGGTTTTATCAGTGTTAAGTTTGTATCTTTATCTTTTTATCTTTTGGTGACTGTCTTCTGCTTTCCTCTGTAGTCAGAGGAAAATGTCTTCATAAATCAACCTTTTTCTCTTCAGGAAAAGAAAAAGGAAGAAGCTTCATCTTGTTCTTAACAAATACTCAGAGCATGTCTCTGCACTTCGAAAGAGTGGATTGCAACCTGTAGCATATTGTGTTTTAAATAAAAAGTATGCTGATCCAGGAAGTATAAAACTGAATCCTCATCAGAATTGCTTCAGTTGCTTCTGAAACTATTTTTTTTAATTTTTATGTAGCATTGGAAAAAAGTATAAAAGCAATAGGAGCAGAATCCAGTGAACCATGAAATGACACAATTATCATTCTTCACTTCTCTCTGTGAATCTGTCAGGGAGATAACAGAAGTAAGACTGCACCATAAGGGGGGATGAGCTGCAGTGCTTAGCTGTGGGTCCAAGCACAGAAGACAGGGATGGGAGCTGGTGACACAGTCCATAGACAGCTCCCAACATGGCAAGTGATGAAACAGACTCAATGTCCATTGATGAGATCCGGTAAAGGGAAGAAAGGGAGAGGAACAAAAATAGAACTGGAGACAAGCACACCTACGGTGTAGCTCTGGCCAGATCTTGGTCTTATATTTCACCTCTGGGCCCATGGGCAGAGGTGGAGGGGGGTTTCAGGGAAGTCTGGGCAGGGCAGTAAGACCTGCTAATGCCCTTATTGAATCCATGATGACTTTCTGCAGAGGTCCTCCATTCAATGGGAGTAGACAATGATATAGTCCCAATATAGCCAAAGATGAATATAGCACTCTTCTATGAAGTGGGGGACATATATTGAATTTCTTCCTAACAAGGAGAGCATGTTGCAAATTCTTAAGCTGAACTCTCCATCCAAAATCGTTCTTTCTGGGAGTGGAGTTTGGTATGTAGCCCAATATGTTTGTCTGTCTTTTTGGGAGACTTAGAGAAGTCTCTTCTCATACCTGGTCTTGGCCCTGGTGGCTTTTCAGTCCACTGATAAAGTACTTCTTGAAGAGTCTAGGCTCCAAATCCAGTGGAATGGAAGAGGTAGATGCCTCAAAAGAGGATTCAGAGTAATGGATTTGTTTCTTTGTTGTTTGCCACAATGTCCTGGGAGATTTTCTTTACTGTAGCTGGTCACCAACTGGTCATGCTTTGTGACATTCATGTTGAATGATCAGAATCTGTCCCAAATTTTAAACTTCCTTCAGTTTCTGAGAATTGTTAAATAATGAATAAAGATTATATGGAAAGTGCTCTGTCTTGTCTGTACAAAAAATTTATTTCTTTTTAGAAAAATTCCTTTGGTTCCCAATAGCCTACGACCTTTTCTCTGTCTTATTTCTGGTCTTTCCAAACCAATAACATCATTTTTCTATAACATTGCTCCACTCCATGAAAGAACATACTGTTCTCTACTTTCTCTTCTGTTAATAAAAATGAGCTGCCAAAACAAGATATTTGTTCATGGCTGTTCTAAAACTGTCTTCATTGAAATCAATGGTAAAACTCCTATTGAAGTTCAATGGAGCCAGGGTGTTATCTATTGCTTCATATGTCATTCAGGTTCAAAGATTACACCATTTTGTTTCCTGATATGTTTATTTTCTATTCAAAAGTATTTATGGATTTTTTTAAACATTTCTAATAAATGAAAATCCTGAAATACTGTTTTGTCAGTTTTCAGAAATATTAGGAAGCAAACTGAGCGAATATTAAAACTGACAATGAGCTGAAAGGCATTTTCCTCCTGCCAGTGGGAGCAAAATTTAGTGCCAAGCATGCTTTTTACTGCTATTTCTGAAACAGAATAAAGACAAACTGATCTTATACCATACCATGTCTTCATATGATGTGGAAATTTGCTTTTGTCAGTTTGGGTCAGCTGTCCTATTTGTGTCCCATCCCAGCTCCTTGTGCTCTCCCAGCCTTACTTGCAGGACAGCGTGAGAAGCAGAAAAGTCCTTGACTCTGTGTAAGCACTGCTCAGCAACAACTGAAACATTACTGTGTTATAACACTATTTTCATGCTAAATCCAAAACACTGCATCGTATGAACTACTCTGAAGAAAATTATCTCTATTCCAGCCAGTACCAGGGCAAATGGCCAGCTCTTTAACTCCAGTCACTCTTATGCTGAAGAAAACAAATGCTGGGCAGGGAAGAGCTGAATTCTACTATACCAACCTTGTGCTGTTATCGAGCTCATTATAAATCCTCTATTAATGATGCAGTCAAGAACTATCTGAGAGAAGCCAGTTGGATACTTTCTACAGCTGGACAATGCCCAGTTTTGTGATCTGTGATTCTCTGATGTGGGAGATAATCTTGCCAACACAAATTCCCAAGCAAATAAGCTGGCAGCTAAACATTTCCAGTTTAACTGAATTGTCAGTTTGCAACTCTTAAATAGTAAAAAGAAGGATCACCCAGCCAGAGATTCAACTTTTTTTTTTTTTTTTTTAAATACTGTTGTGTTAAACTGTTGTTTTTAACATGGTACTTACAGAACTTTTAGTAGTTGGTACACCATGAAACTAAACAATGTTAAATAAATGTACGAAGAAATATGAATACTTTATAAACTGTTTATATATTCCCAACCTCTTGAATGTATTATCAGTAAACATTTTATTCACATTCCTCTTTTCTAAAAACCCTCAGATATTTTCTGCTCATTTGTAAAGATGTACTCATTTAGTCTACTGTTGTGACTATTTTGAAGTAATGATAGTGTTTCATTAGCAGCTAATTTCTTTAGACCTAGAAATACTCAGAGATGATTATATAAAAGTCAGCCTCCCTCAAGGAGTTGTTGAAAGGCAGTGGGTTGCCAATTAGCCCTCTTCCCTCAGGCATCCTTTTTAATCTCAAAATGAAAAAAAATAAAACTATCCCCACTTGACTGAATACTGAACTCAGTGTAGAGGTACTGCAGGTAACTCCATGAACCAATAACACAAGTGGCAGAAGTGTAAATCAGAAGTTCTCCTCACCTTCCTTCAAATGTATGTGATGAAAATCCATGTTTCTGAAAATTTGTATTCTATTCGCTTTATAGCCAAACGAGAGAATCAGCCACCAATAGAGTAGTTTTTTACAGCTAAGTTATGGAATTTAAAGGACCAAGACTGAGTACCAGTCAGTCCTAACATATAACTCATTTTCTGCCTTTGCTCTGAACCTTTCCATCTAACTTTCTCCTGTACAGTTCTGCTGTCAAAGAAGTAAACTATAAGAAGTGTTGATATGAATTGCTTGATGTCACTTCAGCAGATGAGTACCTTAGCATTTCATTCAATGGTAAAAGCATTGCCGTATACTGGAAGTTCTTTGTACTGGAAGTTCTAGTTCTTTGTATATGAACATCTTTAGCTAGGAGAGGACAAATCTGGAGTAAACAAAATAATACTATTTATCTATTTATTTATTAGGATTAATGTTTTATATCAGTCTGGGAAGTTTTTGTTACCAGTGTCTGACTGTCTTTGGCATTGTAATAGTATTCATGTCCTTATTTACAACTTGTTAAGTAGGATTTACAAAATCTTAAGGCAAATGCAGGGAAGGGCTGAAAAATGTGTAGAGGCATGTGTGATTGGTAGTGTGAAGACGTGAATTACCTAAGGCAATTTTCGAGACCTAAGAACCTAAATTCCTAAATTGTATTTATTTTATACTAAAAAATAAGGTGAACTGCAGAACTTCAGGGATACTACAGAAATACTTCCTGGGAGCTCTGATAAGAAGTATCCTTCATATCTCTTACACTGTAGATGTTGAATGTTAACTGAAATAAATCCCACCCACTCTATTCAGCTCTAAAGGAAACAATATTTTCATGAAATCATAGAATCATCAAGATTAGAAGAGACCTCCAAGATCATCTAGTCCAAATGTCCACCTACCGCCAAGGTTACCCACTAAACCTTGTCCCTCAGTTGTTTTAAATATGCACTCATTTAATACCAGTCTTTAACTCATGCTGAAGCATTCAGTTCAGCTTGTGTAATTTTGTCTGCAAAAGCCATAGTTATGAATCACCATGTTTTCAGCTGAGTCAACCACTCAAACTAAGAAGCCTTTTAAAATGGTCTTATGACCATGAGCAGGTTTTTAGTATCTGAAAACAAAAAATTGAAGCGTTTCGGTCAGATAAACGAAACTGTAACAGATTGGCACAGTATTTGGTTTGTGTTCCCCAACACCATGCTGTATTAAGAAAGCATCCTTTTTCATCTGTTCCATCTATGACGAGTTTATTATGAGACCAGAATGGTAGGGGTTAATAAGACTTTGAAATCCTTTCATGCTTTACTGAACTTGCAAATCCCCCAGTCAGCTGTGACCTGTCATTAATTAAATTTACCTCACATCTATTAGATAAATCCTAAGTCCAGTTTATTTGTCCCTGGAATGGCACCGTGTTGCTAGGTACTGGGAGCTGTGACATAGGAGCTTGTGAATAGAGGGAAATTTTCCCTAGTTTTAGAGTGCTCTGAGTCAATGAAATCGCAAGATGCAGAGCCCTAGATTAGACATATGAAGGTCTTGCAATACAGATAATCATATCAGATAATCTGTTTAAAAGCAAAACAAACAAACAAACAAACAGTGTTGTTGTCAGGAATATTATAACCAGATTTCAGAAATTAATTTTTATACTCTGCAGAAGTGGTTCCCTACTTGAGTGGCAAAGAATTAGGCATGCACTGTTTATGATGTACTTGTTTTCTGAATTCATGAAGGATTTCAGGCCTATTAATCTGTGCTCACAGTCAGTAAGTTCACTATAAAAACAAAACTAAAACAGCTTGTCAAGTTATGCTCCAAATACACTTCTCGGATGCCCATCTGCAGGAACACTCATACTACCAAAATTAGGGAAAACATACTTTAATTTGTTGATATAGCTTGCATATTAATAAAAGATGAGCCACATTGTTAGTAAGCAACATTTGACTGGAAAAGCATCACAAACAAATTATGGCTACAACAATAGATTTAGGCATGATTACAAACGTACAATTATACTTAAAAAAAAAACAACTAGAATTTATTCTATATCATAGCATAAATATTATGTATTTTAAAAATATCCATGAAAAAGTGATGTGTTAGTACCCATTCACTAAATGGAGCCAGCTTATAAAGAACTTTCTAAAGATAAACTGATTTAATGTCCTTATTGTGACTAACCGACAGAAGGAATTTTAAACTTTTCAGGCAGGTGGGTTGTATTAGTTTCAGGTAGAGCTCTCAGCCTGAAGAAGAACAGCATAGAACTTAAGACACTAGGTGTGGAAGAGCCACTGCCGTAATGCTGCAGCCACAGTGGGTGGGGCAGAGCCAAGACAGCTGGCCTGAATTAGACAAGCGGTTATTTCACAGCACCTGGTATCCTGCAGAAGTGTATAAAGCTGTGGGGCGTTGGCAGGTGTTTGGCTGCTGCTTGAGGATTGCTGATTGTTGTTGGTGGGTGAGTGATGAGTAATTGTATTATGTGGGGTTTTTTTTTTTTTTTTATATATATGTGCATGTAAGCCTCTCCAAAAGTGGTCTTCTTTTTGTTTCTATGAAAACTGCAACAGATACAAAAAACACAGTAATACTATTTGATAGAGCAAACTCTCAGCTGCAAAGCATAATCACTACCATTACTTAGGCATTTTTGCCAGCAATGAAGAAGATCCTGTATTTTGTGCTTCTCAAAATTTGTAAGGCTGTCTGGAATGTGGCTTGTCTTTAGCATCACTGTTGCTATTGCTGAAATGCACCACCCACCTGTGGTGTCACTGTGCTCACATTCACTGTTTGGTCTCCATAAACGTTCAACAAGCATTGATGAATGTCAACGGGTGCATTTTTTCCTCATGGAGGAATTCAGTTCTGTACCTCTTCTTCATACATGCTTCCATGTCAGATGCCATTTTGTAAGATTGCTCCTCTTCTGCTATCTGTCACACAGCAACAAAACATAATGGGATATTGGTAGGAAGGTTCAGCTGCTACTACTATACCTCCAACAGCCACCTCTGACATCACAGACCAACATAATAAAATAAGAGATATTACTTTCTGAGCATCCCTGTGTGTGTGTATAAGTATATATGCCCCACATATGTAGTTATCATTACATTTTATTTCATTTTCCTTTTCTGTCTTAGTAAATAGTTTTTATCTCAACCTGTAAGTTCTACTTTGTTTCCAGTTTCTCCATTATCCTACTGGGGGTGGTGAGCAAATGGCTGTATCATGCCGAGCTGCTCCTGGGTTAAACCGCAACAGGAAGGTTTTAAATCTTTGTGATTATCATAATCAGAGCACAAGGAAAGTGAAGTAGGCCTTTTCTGAGTCCAGATCTGCTTCCAAAGAACAAAACTGAGCTGGAGTCTTGTGGATTCCAGCTCCGATCTGTGTTATCAGAAAGATGCAGCTTTCAGTTTTCACTATGCTTCATCAAACTGAAACTTTCTGACTAGGTATTCCTTAAAACAAAATGTTAGTTGTTTTACTCTCAAGCAATGTTAAGCGCTCAAATGTATTCCGTTGTGCTTTAAGTCAGTGTTTGGGATTCTGCCAAGGAATCTAGTGTTCCAATGATATGTACTATTTTTATTTGCTGATGTATAAAGTTTGCATCTTATCTGGAGCACCTCCTCAGACATAGCAAAAGATTTTTTGATGTATTTATGAATAAATAGTTGATGCCAAATATCTGATAAAAATGGAGCTTGAGTACTAGACTTCTGATCACCCACGTTGCCTTATTGCTGCCTTAGTTTTTGACTGACTTGGACCATTTTCATTCCAGCAGGTTATGTCCTACGTAAGTCACGTACAGATAGAACAAGCACAAAGCAGTGCAGCTGTGAGCCTGCTTATGTCATTTAATGGCGCTTACATCAATTGCTGTCACTCTTTTAACTAGTATAATCAAAAGTAACTGTTGTGCAATGACTGTTATAAAATGTCAGGTGTTCCTTGAAGATGTTGTATATTGGTTAAGCCAGTGGAAATCCCCAGGTCTGTTATGACAAGTACTTTATACTGACATTTAGAACAGAATTATTAAAGATTGACCATAAGGTGCTTAAAAGCTACAAAAAAATGCCAGAAGACTCATATTTTGTGTTTCGTCATCTCTATTAGCATGTGTTTCAATTGCCTCTGAATGGATGCTTTGTTTAGAAACTTATTAGTTCTTTTTATGTGCTTTAATTCAATACTTTATTTTTCAGTCAGTCTTCCTACTTTTTTGAGGGGGAGGGTCTTTAATTATTAAATCAGTTCTTCAGTTTTTTTGATCTTTGTGAGTATGGTGAGGACATTGCTTGAGTCAATTTTAAGAGTTCTCTTCATCGTAACAAAAGTCTTCATATAAATCACAGGTCATTTTAAGAAGGATTTACCTCTATGTATTGAATAATGTCCATTCAAAAGCTCATGCATGTCAGCTACCTGTGAGGTCCCGGTATATCTGAACAAGATGAAAATTATTTCTTTAATTAAACCAAAGTAGATATGCATCTATCATGCCATATTGACTTACGACAGATGTCACTGATATCAAGATTTTTTTCTGAAGCATCTTTACTGTGAGAGAAATAAATACTTTCATACACTGGGGAATTCATTATTCACGTAGCACTTACCCATCACCAGGAGGTTAGACAGTTCAGACTATTAGTACTTGTTTACAATGAAAGATTTAACAGCAAAATTTCAAGCAGAAGGCTTATTTTCCCTTGGCTCAGAACCCAAATGCGATCATTTTTACTTTATCTGACATACTTGTGAATGTATTAATTTATGTCTGATTACGAGACAGAACATCATAGACTTCATCCTTTGCTTTGGGGGGAAAAAAAACAACAACCAAGATATTTGAAAATAATTAACATGCTTACATACCTAAAAGATTTCCCTGAAGAATGCACATCAGGGTCCTGACTCAGTGCAGGGAGATTATTATAATGTATTTCCTATTACTTACAGACTAGAGTAGTGAGTAACTAAAAGCAAACTAAAAATACCTTAATTCCATCTACCCTATTCCGCCTCCTTCACCCGAGTAGTACAGGAGATCAGGAAATGGGGGTTGCTGTCAGTCCATAACACTTCATCGTGGTCACTGTCTGCCCCTGCTCCAGCATAGTGTCCCTCCCATGAACTGATTCTGCCATGGACTTTCCATAGGCTGCAACTCTTCAAAAATTGCTCCAGCATGGGTCTGTAACACGAGGCCCATTCTTTAGGAGAGGACTGTTCCAGCATGGGTCCTCCAGACCTTGTGCTCCACCATAGCCTCTTCTCCATGGGCTTCAGAGAGCTTCTGCTCAGTGCTTGAAGCACTTTCTGCCCTCCTTCTGCATTGACGTTATTGTCTACAGGGCTGCTTCTCTCTACATTTTCTTGTCCCTCTCTCCTAGCAGCTGTTATGCAGCATTTTTCCTCTTTCTTAAATGTGCTTTTGCAGAGATGCAACCAGTGTTGCTCACTGACTCAGAGACAGTTCCCTTTTGAAGTCAACTGGAACTGGCTCTTATCTGACATGGGGCAGCTTCTGATTTCCTCTTATAGAGGCTAGCTCTGCCACCCTCTTACTTCCAAAACCTTGCACTGTAAATCTAATACAAATGTAAAATCAAAACCTTTTTCAGTGCAACTCCTAGGTTCCTGTTGACAGGAATGTAATGCGGAATATGAGAGGTACGCATGGAGGTGTACTGCTACACTCTGAATATTTCCATAGAATGGGAACAACCTTATGGAAGGGGCTCCATACCCTATCAAAATAACCACAAAGTAGTTCTATTTTGGATTAGAAGTCAAACCAGACCAAGAGATAATACAAAAGCAAGATTATTTAAAGTTACCTTTGTGTGTTCTCAGCACAAGTACACAGATGGTCTGCAGAACTGATTACAGGTTTGATGTATTTCAAGAACTTCAACTGTTTCTTCTTGAGAAGAAATGCATTGGTGATGTTTTTCTATGCTATACCTGCTGCAACCATCTTCAAATTACAAAATCTTTTAAAAAGTTATGGGAGAGCTTGTTTCAGCACTGTGTTTGTGTAGTCTGTTCTGCAGCCTGTGGAACATTAAAATATTAGGTAGTTTGTATGTACCTTCTCAGACCGAAATCTGGAACTTGAGATAAGTTTACATTCACATTTAAATAAATAAATAAATAAATAAATAAATGATCTTGAGGATGAGCTCTGATTTCTCATGAACTTTTGTTTACAGCCCCTGAAAACCATCTTAAAGGGAACAGTACAGGGATTACCTGCATTCTCTAATTTTCCAGATTTTATAATTTAGGAGTTCATTTTCATAGAGGTAGAATAATAGAGTAAGGAAGTATTTAAGAGTACTAATTACCCACTAGGATATCAAGACAGGTTCTCTTGATTTGCATCCACACATTTTCACTGTTAGCAGAACTGTGGCATAATTTAAGTAGAACTGAGCATTCTGGCACAGGAGAGACTGTTGATGTTTTGCTTTGTTGGTTGTTTTGGTTGTTGGCTAGAACAGTTTTCAGGGAAGGTGAAGTTATACAGGCAAAACTCCTCAGGTTCAATTATGCTTAAAACCTGAGCAAATGCTCCAATTAGAGCATCATCATCATGTATATTTTGAGCTAGTGGTGTGTGACAGGGACACTTCATATATAAAGCCAATTGACCCTGATTATATAGGAATTTCTGGATCACCAAAGGGCTTTAATAAAATGTATGTGGCTCGATGCTCAGCTCAGAAAAACTGACAGTGATTCCAAAGTTGTGCAGTACTGGTACTTCGTATCCTTAAAGGAACTTGTGCCAATAGCTTTAAGAAATTCAAACGTGCAATCAGAATTCTTTTTTGGTGCAGGGCTATACTTAGGTTTCCAAGCTGAATTTAAGGTGCATACTAAGCACTTGCCTTCAATATCTTAAAATATACGTATTTCTGCAAAGTTAAATAAAAAGTAGGTCAGAAGGGGATTCAAAGACTAAATGCAAAAAAGTTTGAAAAAGGGCTGCAACCCAATTTCTTGCATGTTGTTTTGGAGATTGGTTCTCAGTTAAGTACATACTGGTGTGAAGCCATAAATAGGGATTTTTGTCCATTCAGTACCTAAAGTCTGAAATAACACTGTTAACAGCAGTGACCTTATTACTGTAAGATCCTGTTGAAATTTGTCTACTATGCTTTAAGCATACTTTGATTGTTTTCACAGTTTGATGCAATATTAGACTCTTGGCGTTGTCTGCAAACTGTCTGAGGGTGCACTCAATCCCCCAGTCCATGTCAACAACAAAGATATTAAACAGTGCCAGTTCCAGTACCAAACCCTGAGGAATGCCACTCATCACTGGTTTCCACAAGAAGATTGAGCTGTTGACTGCAACTCTGTGTGCGACCATCCAACCAATTCCTTAATCACTGATTCATCCATCCATCATATCCATATCCATATCTCTCATTTAGAGACAGGGATGTTGTGTGGGATGGTGTCAAATGCAAGTCCAGGTAGATGATGTCAGTTGCTCTTCCTTTATCCAACAGTGCTGTAACCTCATCATAGAAGGCCACTACATTTTTCAAGCACAATTTGTTTCATGGTATGTTGGCTGTCACCAATCACCATTTTTTTTTCATAGCATGGTTTCCAAGAGAATCTCCTCAATAATTTTTCTGAGTGCAGAAGTATAATATCACTGTATTTGTTTCAGCTCATTTTTCACTCTGAGGAGTGCACGAGTTTCTGTAAACAGTGTGTTAGAATAATTTTCTTTTTTATTCTGTCATTTTATAACTTCAGTAAACGTTAATCTATGAAGTATAAAATTAATGAGTTTAGCTGTATTATACTTACAGATATTCTTGCAAAGTTCATGACTAAGGCATCCATCTATCGTTCTATCTTTTTGAATTGATTACTTATGCTGTAGTTGAAAGGAAATTAATGGAAATGCGAGGTTTTTTTTTTTCTTTTTTTTTTTAACTCAAACTATACCAAACTGTAATGCGTTTTATTTCTGCTTGAAGCATTAACCTTTTACTGAAGCCAACAGACAACTTTTCTAGCATATTCCAAGATGGCGTTTTAAGATTTTCACTGTTGAAAACTGACAAATTAACTGAGGAGCTAACACCTGAATACGGTAGCATCAACAGTCCTAAATTAATTGAGAAAGGATGGTTACAAATTTTTAGTTTGTATGTGGAATTTAAATTTCTTGAAAGCACAATAAAAGGTAATCATACAGACTTGTATTTTTTATTAAATATTTTATGATTTTCTATAAATTACACTTAAATGGATCAACAGTACAAATTGAGTAAATGGCTCATCGTATCCAAAAGCACAGATTTATGATGGCATTGATGAATATAGGGTCCACAGAAGTACATAAATTAGGAACACTACATAATATATAATAAGGGGTAGCTGATGAATAGTGATCTAGTCTGAAAGCTTGAATCAGAGTTCTGGAACACATTAATACTCTTATGTATTATAATGAGAGCATAATTTGATTTTGATACGGTGTGCCTTGCAGCTGCAGCTACTAGAAGAGGTCCCTGGCATGGTAGGATCATAATGTATGTACATATTCAAAACGATTACTAAAAGAACTGCATTTAACTCTCACAAGTACTAAATGTCAAAACTTAAATGGATAGCAAATATAGTGTCAAGACAATGCCAAGGCAACTCCCATATTCTTTTAGACCTCGAAGTGGAACCATTCAGAATTAAAGATAAAACAATAATTATCTGCCAGATTATATGACAGATTTTTCTTATTACAGTGTTGAAATCTGTCCCGACTCAACTGTTGCAAAAGGCATATAGGGTTAGAGATCACCTGTGACACAAATAATACTCAAAATAGCCTTGACCAGTTTTAACGTGAGATTGCATTCATTGCTCATCCTGATATTTAGGACATTATGATTGATTCAGAACTCTATTTATACCATAGAAATAGTGACAACTAGACTTTGCTACGGAATTAAAATCCTCTTCAAGATTGCAATAATGTTCTAAAAGGCAGTCTGACTTTATGAAAAACACTTGTTACTAGACATAATATCTTAACTGATTCTGTTTACCTTTTTGATGTTATTTCCAGAAATGATGACCATGTACACAAGCAATACTCAATCACATATGATAAAAATAATAATAATCATCATTGTCATCACGCAAGGTCTTAATTACAGGAATAAGGAACATTTACAACATTCATGGAAGTAAAGAGTGTAGTAGGTAAAAGCAGCCTCTGTTACTGAAAATGTTAACTCTATTTCATATATATTGAGATCTAGCCCCATAGCATAAATGGAGCAAAGTGCTAAAGGGTGATGCCTTTGGATAGATAACAATGAGATGGAAGAAGACACATTAATCAGACTTTATGGACAATCAGGAAAGATATTAAATATCATGCTATTAAAGGACTGGATGATGAAAATTTGTAATTATTTCAAACTCTGTTGAAATCAGAGGAATACCCAGGAATATAAATTGGAAATACAAACAATAATAGACACCTGATATATTCTTTGAGATATTCAGTGTCTGTCGGAAGCTTTTAGATGAACTTGACCGACACTTATGGTTGAATGATACCTTTCTCAGTATAGGTACATTCTGACAGAAATTAAAAGAAATGACTACATGCTCAGTTATGAGATGAACACATAAAAGGATGTAATTGACACTATCTGTGTTGTCTTCTAGATGCTGTTCAAGACATGCTCAATAAACTTCACAAGATGTTCTGAAAACATCTTTTTATTTTATTTTGAATGGCAAATCAAATTTGACTTGCAAGGATTGGCACATGAGGCTAATTAGATTGATACAGCCTCTGAAGGTAGAAGAGATACAAACGAAGTGAAAAATGAGTAAGAAGCAATTAAAGGAAAATGTACAATAATTAGCCTTTACTACCAGGTAGGTAACTAGATTTCTGAGGGAGCAAAACAATAACTTAGAATAATAATTAATAAAGCATTATAATTTCTTCACAAGTTTCTGATCTTTAAAGAATAAATCTAGTTTAAAATCTAACAGTCTGTAATGATTATAGTTCATTGCAGTTCTACAACAGTATAGACAGCTTTTAGGGTAGGAAAAAATAGTTCTTTCTTAAACACTTATAATTGGTTTTCTAGCACAGAATATTCTTCAGTTTTATCTTAAAACCTTATTCAGTGTATTTCCTGGTTGATTACTGAACGTTTCCTATAATAGATTTCCTTAAAAAATGCCAAGAATCAGCTATGCAAAACTGATTATAAGGGAATGCCTTAGCATACAGGTAATTAGACATACAAGCCATTTTTTATTTTATTTTACTTCAGTTTAATTCAATGACGATATTAGAGGACATTTTATTACGTTTATAGTGTATTTATTTTACACAAATGAGATCAAATTAAATTAATCTCTCCTCTGGTTTGTTAAAATAATTTCACTTCAGACTGTTCAAATGAAGAATAAATCCAGAATTTGATCTACCAAGGAAATATTGTCATGATAAACTCATGTACCCGTAACAAATAACCGAACTTCAGATGTTATTTAAATAACAGTTTCTTTACGGATGATAAAAGAATTGCATCTGAGATTTCAACAAGTTACCTTCCTCAGGTGTTCACCAAATGAACATGTCGAATAGGTGTTGCTGGAAAAACTCTTTCCTGACAAGAAAACTGGTTGAATTAAGACTTGATTAAGTATCAGCACTTACACTTTTTTTTTNTCTTTTTCCATTCCTTTTCCATCTTTTTCCATTCCTTCTTTTCCTTCAGTTCCTTTAGTCTCCTCATTTGCTTTTCTCAGAGATACCCAAAGGTTCAGCTAAATGAGGAAGACTTTACTTAGGTACCCAATAAAGGTGTAGATGTGCGTGTAGGAATGGTGTACTTGACAGTGAATGGACTACAGTTGGTACCGTGGTTGCTTTCATCCTCAGTGGTGAATTAATATATTTTTTTCCCCTAAGTGTATAACCCAGAAATAGGTAAAAGATTTCTATTTTTTTGTATCTTTCTTTGTTTTCCAGGACATGCTCTTGTGCTGAAATTTTTATCCCAGTCTAGAATAAGTTTTTCAATGTATTATGAACCCTTGAAAACTGGATTTATAATAAATATTATATCTTTTTCCTAAAGCTACATGCTACATTAAATGCTTTTAAACTTAAGGTTAAAGCAGCTTTTGTATTTTATTTCATTTAAAAAATAAAGCATCTCTAATGTTTTGGTTTTTGCCCAAGATTGATTTTTCACTGCTTACACCTTATTTTGTCATCTAACATTGTATGAAACAAATACGAGATATGATATTTCTGATCACTTTTTTTTTTGTTTACAAAGTGTGTTAACCACAAAGTAACGGGATTTGTTCAACCAGAAAGTAGTTTTCAGACTCAAGATTTACTTGGTCTAAGTAAATCTTACCCCTCAGTCTTCAGCCTGGGACATTGCTATGTACTGCTCTTACATCTGTCTTAAGACTTGCTTCAGCTAGCAACTCAATTGTTTGGTGATGGTAGGAGCTGTTGCCTTTCAGCTGAGATAGATCTATGATTCAGAGAATATTAGCCCTTTCTGGTTCACTGCGAAGTTAGAGAATTTAGTCTAGCTCACCTGTGATTTGACAAGGCAGTTTTTTTCTTTGGGAATGGAAGTGTGCAGGCGATGACAGACTTGACTGATAAGTGGTAATTAATAGATGCACATTCATAGATACTATGACAAATGAAAAGGATGACTATGCCCCTCAAATCCTGTAATGAAATTATCTTGTTATTCCTTCATTATCAGCACACCCTGTGCTGTTGACATTGTTGTAGTCCAAGGATGCTTTTAGAATAAATTAACCATTAAAGATGAATTGCATACTAAACATGGCTTTCATGCGTAGGTGTGAAAGGTTTTGACTTCAGGTTTTTGGAAGAACAAAATTGCATAAAGGAAGCATGTTCTCATTTCTACTCTGAAATAACTTGAACCGAATAGGCTAAACGGAAGTAGCATAAATCTTTTCCTTTTCACAAGCTGTTTCTATCTCCAGTTCCCATAATTATCATTTTTCTTTGCAAAATATTGATTCAACATTTTTCTCGGCTATATAACACCACTGTAGCTTTAATAGATTCACTGGACTTGTCCCAGATTTTCTCCATGGTAAAGGCCTGCGCAATTTTCCTTCTTTCCTTGTTTCTGCTGTTTTAGTACGTAAGTTCCTGTGTCACACTGAACAAGAATGAATCTCTATCATGTAACAGAATATCTCACTTCTGTTACACTTCCTATCAAGAGCTGAATCTAATGATCCTCACCATGTATAATATGGGTGTGCATATGTATGGTAAAGATGTTCGTGACATTTGCAGATACTCTGGTATCAGTGAACAACATAGGAAGAACAAAATCTACCATCTGTAAAAAGATATATATGCATATATAAAAGGGTTTAAGTATATATAAATATACATGTATATAAAAGGATATAAGAGGATATATGTATTTTGCTCATATTTTTGTTTTGATAATTGAGATTTTATGTCATGGCTGTTAAATACAACCCTTGGAGTTGGGCATTATGGAGCACGAAAAGCCGAAGAAGGCATCCAAAACTTGGATATCTCTCCAAAGCTACCACAGAATGATGAGTGTCAGAGAATCTCCTTTTCACAACTCTAGGATATCTTGTCTTTTATGTGTCAAAGTTATGGTAGCAGGGATCTACAAGTGTGTTCTCTGTAAGAGACTGGAAGCTGCCCCCTGTCAGATAAGAGTCGTTTCCAACTGCTCCGAAATGGACCCATTGCTGGCCAAAGCTGAGCCAATAAGTAACACTGGTTGTGCCTCTGGGAGAGCAAAATAAGGGGAAAAAATGCTGAGCAACAGCACCTGGGAAAGAAGGGTGAGAAAATGTGAGAGAATCAGCCCTGCAGCCACCAAGGTCAGTGCAGAAGGAGGGCAGGAGGTACTCCAAGCACTGAGAAGTTGTTCCCCTGCAGCCCATGAAGGAGCTCATGGTGAAACAGGCGGATGTGGTCTGAAGGAGGCTGCAACCCATAGAGAGGAGTAGCAGGTCATCTGTCAGGAACTGTGGCCCATGGGGAATCCTGAAGGATGTGTTCCTGCGTGCTCCTGAAGGACTGCAGCACATGAAAAAGATCTCAGGTTGGAGCAGTTCTTGAAAAACTACAGACTATTGGAATCACATTGAATCAGTTCATGAAGGACTGTATCTCGTATAATACGGGCAAAGAATGTGAGAAAGAAGAAGCAGGATAGATTGTGTTATGAGCTGTCTGCAAACACCATGCCATCTCCTGCATCACTCATGGGTGAGGAAGTAAAATAATTGAGGTTGAAGTTGATCCTGGGGGCTGAGGGAGATGTTCTTAGTTTGCTTTTAGTTCTCACTGCCCTACTCTGTTATCAGCTGGAAACAGATGAAATCAATCTTCCCAAAGCCAAGTGTATTTTGCCCATAAATTGGTGAGTGATCTCCCTGTCCTTGTATCAACTCATGAGTCTTTTCATAACATTTACCTTTCCATCTTGCTGAGGAGAGGGAGTAAGAGAAGGGCTGGTGGGCCGCTGGCAGCCAACAAAGGTCAACTCACCACTTCTTGGAAGAGGGAAAGCTAGCACTTTCTCTTAATTACAGCTTTGTACTAGAGACATAACGTGAAATTTAGACAGTTAGTGAAGGCAGAGTCAATACAGCCAATAGTTTCTAGACCTCATTATCTCTGCACTTCAATGCAAATCAGATTACTCTGGCCAGTCAGCTAAATATCTCTCTAGACATCTTAGAGTTTATTCATGAGTGGCTCTGTTCAGTTGTCTAATGCTTCTGTTGTCGTTTTTCACACACTGGTACATCCAGGATGTGCATATTTGATGGTAGATGGGACACCAGATAGTTGCTACTCCTGTGGCATTTTGAGTGCCATCCAAAGGCTATGTGAGAATTAATATGATGGGACATAGCTTGCAATACAGAGAAGCTAGCTTAGCTGCAGTCTTATTTTATTTTATGACTCTTAAGTGTACTTGTTACTTCAAAAGAAATAGTAAAAAAAAAAACAAAAAAAAAAAACAAAGGAAGAAATCAAAGAAAAATAACTGCTATGTCTGTGACTTAATCTTTATTGACTGAAGGAGGAAAAAAGAGATCAAATCTATTCAGTCGATCTTGTAACATCACCCTGTGCCCAGGAATATGATTTAGCTTAATGAGAAAGATTTGTGTAGCAAAAGGAATGAAAAAGTGGAATCTAATGCAGAGATGGCAATATGTTGTGTGGAAGTGCGAACAGGAAATGAAAGGCGTCTGGAGGAGAGCTGGTCAGTTAGAGGTAAGTAAGCCTTCATGAATGATATTTGTTGACAGCATGCCCACTGATCTGAACCTATGTGGTTTTATTTATTTAAAAAATGTGTGCTTGGACTGAAAGAACTTTTCCCCCAAGTTACATAAGGCATTTTTAATACATCACTATTTTTCTCTCTTTTTGTATGCTCATATTAATAAGTCCTCTATCATGAATAGTTAGATTTATTGCTTTTTATAAGATTTCCATTTGTCAGTAGCTTTTAGGTGGAAAAAGTATATTCATAACTGTGATGGAGAGAATACATCATAGCATTGACATAAAAAAGAATAAAGAGTAGTTTTCTAGCTAAAGCTATGTAAGGGATCCTTCCTTGTTTATTTTTTATTAATTTGCTAATGTAACGGAATAATTTAAGTTGTTTGTTAGACAAACAATAACTTGACCTCTGAGGCTTCAGGAAATTTTTCCAGGAGCTTGTAAATGTTGAAGTGAAACATTTGCGTTTGTTGTAGGGAACTTTTCCTCAATATCACGTCATTTCTGAAAGTGAAGATTTAGACAATCTGTGTTGAGAGTTTTCCTAGAACTGAACACGTGAGAATGTGTTGGAATTGAACTATTTTCCCTTTAATCAATATTATAAAGCCTCTCTGTATTAAGTTAACATACTTTTAATTACACTTCACCATACTCTTTTGAAATACTAATTTGGGAAGTAATATTATGTCACAAACACATAGCTGTCCCTAAATAAAAGTGTTCTTCTTTAATTACAGAATAACTAAGCAGCACCACTGGGAGGCAAGTGTACGTTTCTGCTATTTGTTTGTAAGACCCATATGAAAGACCAGTATTTGGTAAATCTGTGAGGCTTACCCTGCTGTTATGAATTGTTCACAGAGATTTTATAGAGATGATAACTCTTTTTAAAACTTTTAGAATGTCCTTGCTACTAATGTCTTCCATAGGAAGCACTGTGGATGTAAGGCATATAATAACATAAAGCAGTGTATTTTATAGAGCGTCAAGAAGCACAAACAAACATACATGAATCAGCCAGTCTTTAAGGCAAAACCCAAGCCCTTTTTTGTATAAGCTTACTTCTGTTGTTAATATATCTTTGAGTCTTGACATAGTATAAGAGTAATTTTATCCATAACCACAGAAAAAAGCTTTAAGACAAGAGTGAAGATTGTAGTCTCTTATGCTTGCTAAATATGTGCTGTTCCTTTGCAGTACAAGAAATGTAGAATGATTGTGAATCATGAATACAAGCCTAAGTCATGTAATGCATAATAGTTACTTCTCATTTCCTGCAACTTCCTGATTAGAAAGTACTTAAGAAAGCAACTGAGATTGGTCTTCCAATTTGATAAATATTTGTTTTTGGATACATAACAGAAAATGTACACTCAGATTGAAAAAGTTAATGTGAAGCAACTGCTTAATTAATTGCACAATCATAAATAAGTGATTTGGTAATTATCTCTGCTGCTAATAGTGCTTTAATATTCAGCTTGCACATAGAACAGCTCAGGATTGGGTACAGCAGAATGTTTTAATGGCTTTCTCATCTGCTGTGAACAGAATTTTCTGCACAGAAATTTCAAACCTTCAAAAGTTGGAACTTGAACTAGATAGGATATTAACTCTCAGAATGCTGTGAAAAGAATAAAATAATCAAGGTAATTGAAAATATATCAATTAGAACATTATTCGGGAACCAAGAATCAAAGTTTGGGCAAAATCTTGCTTAAATGCAATATAAAGGAATTTTTTAAATACAAATTAAAATATCTGTGTTCATTCTAAATTGACAGAAAGACAAATGTTCAGATGAAGTAAAAAAAAACATTACCATGTTATTTACATATTGCACAAATAAATGCAAAACTGATTCAATTTGTGATTGTAAGAAGAGAAAATGGAATATAAACTAACAGAGATGTACTGTTTCTGTGGGTTATGTTCTTCCATCCATAGTGTGAGATAGACTTAATACTATGAAATCATTAACCTTGTGAAATAGAAGGAAGGAGATGTTTCCCTTTTTCAGCCATTAATATTTCTCTCTGCCTGAGTCAGAGCCTCTGTAGTGTACAGGATAGAAAGCAACGTTTCATCTTCTAGGCAATGGAGAGAAATTATAACATTTAAAGAATATGAAAAAACATATAAAGCAGTATTAGATTGTAAATATTGAGAACAATCTGCAGTCAATGAGTCAATGCTGAGATTGAAATGCATATTCGTGATGAACACAAAGCAGAAATATTTAGAAACTGGTACCTATTTCCAGAAATAATAGGTAGAAAACTCATGAATACAGATGCTTCTACATTTTCCTAGTATTCTTTTTAATTTCTAACATCATGGTACTGTCTTTCTGTCTTAGTTTATAACAGAAGTTACGCTTCTCGTAGTGTCTAGTATGAATTTATCTTGTTCCTCAGAGATACTGATGACGTCCTGGCAGTGTTGAACAGAGCCGAGGACATAACTCACTTCCGCATTCCTCTGCCAGTGAAATAGTTAAGGGGGGCATAAGGAGCTGGGAACTGGGAGGGGGACAGGACCAGGGCAGCTGACCCAAATTGACCAAAGAGCTATTCCATCCCATATAACATCATGTGATTGTTTTGTTGGTGTTCCGGGTTCTCTTCGTTACGGAAGGGGCTAGCTGGGAGGAAGGGTCACCAGTGGCTGTGAGCCCTTGCTCTGCGTATCCTCTTTGTGTGTGTGTGTGTATATATATATATATATACGTACTGTTATTTCTTTTGTTCTCTTTACTATTTTAGTAAATAGCATTTATCTCAACCCACACGTTTTACTGCATCTCTCTCTACTTCTCTCCCCCGTCCCATTTGGGGAGGGGGGAGGGTGAGTGAATAACTGTGTGGAACTTAGCTATCTGCTGAGTCAAACCATAACACTTTCATTTAAAGAGAAACTGTACAAACTACTAAAATAATAAATACATTTTTACATGTTAGAAAGCCATTGATTTAATTTTTATTGGATTTTGTTTAATTTAATGAGAGTTGAAATTACAAAGGAGACCAGGAACAGATATCTTCAGAATAAAAACATATATGTCTTTTATGGGAATTTTTTCAACTCTGCTACAACATAAAAAGAAAAATGTAAATTCTTGCATAGAGATTTATATTGCTCGGGTTATTTTTGAGTACTTTGAGTAAAAACTAAAAATCACAAATTGATTCTTCATATGTCCTAAGTATTTCTAAGTGTGGGGCTGGTCTTACTGAGGTTAATTTCGGGAAGTATTTGTATGAGAAATAACATAAACAATATAAATTAATCTGGATGATTTATGTAGCTGTAACACATTTCTGCTTTGATTCACGAAGTAAGAAAAGTGGTATTTTTACATCAAATTAGATTAAATTTATTTTAAAAAAATGAGTGCTGCTCCATAAGTAATGCCTCCTATTTTATTATGTTGGCCCACAACATCAGAGGTGGATGTTGGTAGTATGGCAGTAGAACTTGAACCTTCCTGCCAATATTCCATTACATTTTGTTGCCATGTGACAGATGGCAGCAGAGGGGAAGTCTGACAAAATGGTGTCTGACATGGAAGAGTGTAGGAAGCAAAGGCGTGGAATTGAATTCCTCCATGTAAAAGAAATAGCACCCACTGGCATTCATCAACACGGGCTGGTGTTTATGGAGACCAAACGGTGGACATGAGTACAGTGAGCTGGTGAGTGATATCTTTCAGCAGTCATGACAGTAACAGTGGGTCACCTCCGCTGGTGCAGATTTTTACAAGCGCAACATGCAGGCTCTTGTTTGTTTCTGGTAAAAATGCCTATTTAATGGTGGTGACAGTGTTGAAAAATAGTGTTTTGTACCTGAGAATTTGCTCTACTAAGTAGTATTACTGTACTCTTTGTATCTGTGGTAGTTTCCATGGAAATAAATAGGAGGCATTACGTTCGGAGCAACTAACATATTTGGTTTCCTTCCGAATACAGAAAATACAAAACATGTAAAATATTTCCATTTCAGATTTGATATCCTGCAATTATATTAAATTTAAATGGTATACTTCATAACATATGGATTTTTCTTCTTCCTTTTCTTCTGTTCATGCTACCAAAAAATTTAGAAGATTTTCAACTCATAGCTTAGCATTCTAAGATTATTATTTAAACTATATACTAAATAATCAACTGACAATCAGATGGTAAATGCATTAAGTGAACAGAACTACTCTGATATGGTTTACAAAAAATTTAAACATATGACTTTGAACACTTTTCCTGGATTAATTTAAGCAGCGTAATGGCTAGGAACTTGATTCAGTTTCTCATACATAGGCCTATAGTATTTATAAGTCTGGTGTAATATTTTTCATCACTGTATGGATAAGTTGTAAATCTGAGGCATTTCAAATGATGTTATTAATCTTTGACTAGCTGAACTGAGCTCTCACTGTAAAAAATGAGGTGTCTAGGGACTAATTGTCTGCCATACAGAGATATCCCATGCTTTTAGGGATGTCTAAGCGCATCCTGTCCTGTCTCTTGCTGCCACTCTAGAAGATTACAGATCTATCGTTGATCCTGTTCTGTCAGGCTGCTGTGCAAATCCTAAATACTATAAGGTTTGTCAGTGACGATACACACCTACATTGATGTAGTTGAATTGGGTCTCCAATCTACATTAATTATCTTTACTTCCTTCAAAGACTGTAAAAATTCCACATACCTATTCATCCCATCCTAAGAAACATAGTGAAGAACAGCTGAATTAATTTCTGAATTTACTTTTTTTTTTTTTTTTTTATCATCGGAGGGTATATAAATGAACATATAAGACCAGGTGAGTATTTTTTGTGGTTGAAATTTGATGAAGTTTCCCCTTAAAATTCTGTTCAGACCCAACAGGTGCTCTTCAAAGCTACTTTTGGAAGTTCAGTATTAACAGACTTTACAAGTACCAGTGAAGTACACATCTGCTGAGGATTTCTCTGGTAGATTTACTAAAAAGATCCATATGTTTGATCCCTTACAATTTGTCTATTGTCTTAGTTTCTAA
>WBMW01005773.1:3595-126762 GCA_013396635.1 Penelope pileata
AAGGGAAGGGAAGGGAAGGGAAGGGATTGTTAGAAAAATGAGATGATTGAAGTTTCTGTCTATTCTGCTTCCCTCTCACTTTGCTATTCTATTATGTGCACATAGATCTCTGTGTTGGAGAGTCCATACTACCCACAAAAGAAAAGAACAAAGCGTATTGATAGCATTGCTGATATAACATCTCTATGGGAAAGAGGATCAGTGGAGGAGAGGAGTCAATAGCAAAATGATGACAGAGAAGACAGCCTTTCTCTCTTTTAATCTGACTTTACAAGGTTCTTAACAAATACCAAGCTTTAAATGTGAAATATCCCTCTTAAATCAATGCATAATCCTGCAATGGGACCTTTGTCAACAGAGCTGTTCGTGTAAGAAAGCTTTCCAGAGAGTGCAGTGAATTACTGCATGCAGTAAAACAGATGAGCTGGTAGCCTTTGCCTCCTGGAGGGGAATAATTTACAGTCATTGGATGAGTCATGGAGACAGGCAGATACAAATATTCTTGTTAGCTCAAAGAAAAAAAAAGAAGTTCTGCACTGGAGATCAGCATTCCCATCAGGCCACCACCCCGCCACATCTTGTATACATTCCTAGCTCAATGCAGATAAACAGGTCATTTGGGAGCAACGCACTTCAAAGAATTGAAAAACTGGAGTAAAGGGCATGCTCTGCCTCACTGCTGATTTTTCTTATTACTTTCAAAAATACTGTTCAAGGATTTGGGTCTAGATTTAAATATACTATGTCCAATTCAAAGTAGAAAATCTAAGTCAATGTGCTTGCAATTTAGTGAAGGGTTGTGCATCCTTTCACAAACAGATGAGTATAGAGAGCCCTTTAGGGTAAAAATTGGTTGGTTTTTTTTTTCTGTTGTTCTCTAAAAGGAGGTCTTTTCTCAGAGTGAAGGTTTACATTCCCTTCAGGAAGTAAAGCAGAGAGAAGGAACAAGAAAAGACGGATAGACCATTCTTCATGGATTTGTCTCCTTGTTTTTGTAATCCACACATACCTTTGACCTCCTGAGCTTCCAAAGGCAAAGATTTTTACAATGCAGTACAATGCAGTATGTATAAAAGTTTTTACTTTGTGATTTGATTCTTCCTTTTATGTCTTATCTACCCCTTTAGGAAAAAAAAAAAAGGAAATCAAAACAACCCCTCCAGTTTTTAAAGCCTGGGAAGATGTGTAACATTCATGCAGCTCTCCTGTTACATAGCTATTGCTTAAAAATGGATGGACTCAGCAATTTGGACACGGCAAATAGTAAGTACTAAATCATCGTAGCTGCTTATCTGAGTTATGTATCCATGAAAATTTGAAATATAATGCACACAGAGAAGAGGAACTGATGTAAAACACAACAGTACAGCCACAGGCCGTCAAACAGGAGAACATAGTGGGAAAAAGGAAATGAATTCTTTTTCCAGAATTTTATTTCCTGTAATCTTCTGTCAGGATATGGTCTCAAAACTATTTGGAGATTGTCCTGTCGTTCCTCTTTGTATGAGAACGCCTCTCCCTGGGACATCTGATCAAATAGGATTTGACTGTCTGGCAGAAGTAGTCAGATACTCCTACCTCTGTTCTTTTTTCAGGTTACAAGGATCATAAGGAAATCACTCCAGGCTAAAACCAGAAACAAGTCCACAATAATAGTAGTCCCAGAACAGATCTTCCAGGTAACTTTTATAGGAACCAGTGGTTCATGAATGTGTGTGGCACTCAGCATCTTTCCTTCCTTTGCTACTGCCTCTTCTGCTCTAGAGAACAGGATTACTTTTTTTCTCTCCTGATGAGAAAGAAAGGAATCAGCGGCTCTTCTAAGACATGAGATGTAGTGGGTATGTTGAATAATCCACTATGGTGTTACCAGAGCTATAAACTTTTTTGAAAGAAGTATCTAGCTCAGGTACTGGAATACCTATTTCTTACTTGTGTTCTACATTGTATTCACATACAAATATGTCAAAAGACTTGTGTGGTATTGTGACACTGCTTCTAAGGCAGGTTAAGAGGTCTATGAGAAATGCATTAGAGTTTATTCTCTGAAATTTGGTCTGATTACCTTGCAATTGCTTTACGTGAAACACAGAAATAACAAAAGAGCTACAATAGTAGTTTGAACAAAGAGGTTGTCTTGCTTGAACAAAGAGGTTGTCTTGCTCTTCTCAAAGTTCTACCTTTCTTTACTTGTTTACATTTCTGAAACTTACAGACATAAAATTAGGTCACTTTCCAGAACCAGAATACTGCCTCTTTCTTTCAGTTCCTTTGTTCTTCAGGGACAATGAACAGACTGCAATCAGTTAGTGTCTAACAAAAGCAAAGTACAGTAACATAACAGAGACAGTCTTTTTTACTGTGCAATTTATGTAATCCCTTGAGCACCATGTAGAAGATCTCAGATAGTCTGGCTTGCGTTCTCTCTCTTCCAGCATGCCATATATGTCCTAGAAATGTTGTGAGATTTGCTGTTATGCCACTGACGATGAGAAATGCACCATAAGCTTGACTTCTAGGGAATATTGCTGAATTGATTATTCTCCTTATAACACTTCCTATCTTTTTAAGGGATCTCCTTGACATTTTACACTCCTTAAAAAATGTGTGACATCTTTCTGACTGAAATAACCTGGGCTTTTGTCACTGGTAATGGCAAAATTAAATAAAAATGAAACAAAACCTCAATGTCTGGCCATCCTAAATGAAAACTTTATTTGTATCATATTCATGTGGTTTTCATGGAACATGGTAAGGAAGTGATAGTAAAAAAAAAATCTTCAACTGTTACTAAATTCCAGGAAAAACTTTCCCCATGTCCTTATCCTAACCAATAAGCTTTGAATCTCATCAACGCTCATTTGTCTTTGCTTAACTGGCAAAGGGGAAGTGGATTTTCAAGATGAACACTTATCTCAGCCTGAGCCATGCAGAGGTTACTGTCTCTTTGAAATACCTTCTGGCATACACGAATTCTAATCAGCCACAAATGATGATTTTCTTTCATTCACTGAAGACTTGAAACCAAAAACAAAAAGGTGATGAAGATCAGTCCTGTTAATTTCCTAGGTGTCTTCAATTTGCTAAACTTAATCAGTTGTTGCAGGTACTGATCTTTCTTTCCTTGACATCAGGAAGAAGGTGGACCTACTGAATTCATCCCCTCCAGCCTGAAGAGGAGGCCTACATTTCCAGTAGAGTTTAGGATGCTGATAATGACATGAATTCACTCTCTAATGATCAAACACAGATGACCCCATCGACTCTGGTTGACAAAAACCTGCAATGAAAATCAGAAAGTGATTGCTATGTTTGTGTAGGTCCTTTCCTGCATCTGAGGGAAAGGGGAAAAAGTTTGCACATAGATAGAAAACAAAATTACTTTCTGGAAATTGTGGAGCTTTATTTTATGAGGTACTTTTTCAAGACTAACTGGAATATATGTATTTTCACACATGAAGTAGTACAGAATTTGACCAGGTCTGTTAAATTGTAACCAGAAATTGCTACTAACAGAAGAAAACTCTTATGGTACATGCAGAACGTTATAATATAAGTGTATAATTGGACTCAGTCTGTCTTTTTGAAAAATGAATTACAGCAAGATATAAAAACTGGTACTTTGAGGTCTGCATTTATTCACAAGAGACTCACTCTCAAATAAGCATGAAGGTGTTTCATTACTTCTCTCATGGCTGCCTGACCACTACTTAACAGACCAAAACATTTTACAATTAGAGGAGTAACAAGGAGAGAGAAAAGGCTGAAGCAGGCTTTGAAATACATTTGTATTCGAGAAGCAGCAAAATGCCTCCAAAATATGGAAATTAAGACAGTGACACAGAGGTAAGATCTCACTCTTTAAGGCCGTATCTTGGAGAAATAATATCTTTTCTTCGGAGCTGGATATGAGTCCATCTCAGTTCCTCTCTTCTGCCTCTGCCCTCCAAAGATATAAAAGCAAGCTGGATCAGGGAATTAAAGTATATTCTGAGTACAAGTGTTAGAACTTGTTGCTTTTTTGTTCATTTGTTCGTTTTTCCTTTTAAATGTATTTCAGCTTCATAAGCAAGAACATTGAGATTCTGACTTCATAATGACAGCAAATTTAAAGACTTGTTGCAGAGAAAAAGCTGAGAAGCTTAGCAAGCCTAGACAACTTTTGTGATCCCAAACATTAGAAAACACTGCTCATGATCTTTAACTTAGTTTGATATCCAGACCTGGGAAAAGTCTTCCTGGCAACTAGTACTCATATTCCTTCTGCCCAGGAGCAGCAGGGACAAGACCAGCAACAGCTGCAGGAGTAATATTTATTAACGCACCATACTTCTGTCAGGTCCAAACAGCTTTTGTGGGATTTCACTTAAGTTGTTTATACCACAGACATCTATGTTTGGGCTGTTTTCTTTAACTTCCCTCAGTCAAATAAGAGAAAATAGACACCAAATAATTCACTTAAAGCTAAAGGGACATTTAAACAGATCATGACAATTCGGCCACTAAAAATTTCAATTTTTGTTCAGCAAGTATAAAGAATCTAGGGTGACTACCTGGCATACATGCAGAGCTAAGCAAAATTAATCCATCCGTCAGCAGAAGGTGCATCACAGACTGACATCACAAATCAGATTAAGTGCCCCATATATCCACAAATATGTTTGTGTACCAAAACAGTGAAAACATTCAATTGCTCTGGTGTCTCTCCAAATTTATGGTAAAAAGCCCACTTCTGCTGGAGTAGCTATAAAATGGCTTACTGCTTCTCATGAGAAGAAAGTCAGTGGTTGCTAGACGTTAGCTGGCTGCTATATTGTTTGCTTGTGACAGCTAACCAAATGGAGCACACAAACCCAGCAGGCCCTTTTGGCTTGGGGTCAGACTACAAAATGGTCCTATAAACTGGGCTGCAGCTAACTCTTCTTAAATCAGGATGAAGAAATCAGTCTGGCAAATTTTTTGTGTTTTAACTGTTTTCATTCTCTCAGAACAAGACACTGCCCTGCTAGTGTTTTTTGCTTGCGTGTCCCATATATATGTGTGTCCTTTCTCAAACAAAACAATCTGAGTATTATTAGCATAGAAATGATATCAAGAATTGTACAAAAAAGCTATTTCCTTTACTCTCTCCTTGCAATTATGTTTCAACTGCTTCAATAAACAGTAAAATCATTCCTTGCACACACCATTACCATTGAAAAGATTAAAATAGTCTGGCTATCAGAAAGAAAATAGTCCCCCAAATGGAGGAGAAGCTTCTGCATGCACCCGTCCACCCCAAATTCCAGCATGTGGTCCCTCCTTGCTCAGAAATGTCTGTATCTTTCCAGAAGATGATATCTCCCTCCTTCTGCTCCAGCAGTTTTGAATGTGTTGAAAGATGAGCAAGGAAAGGCAAAAATGGGTCATTAAAAGCCAAGAATAAAGCAAAACAAAATAACACAAAATAAAACAAAACTAACAATACCCAAACAGAGAAAAAAAAGAAACAATATGAAGGATCTCTGCCTGTAATCTGTCTACGGCTCAGGAAAATCAAGCAGCCTGTAATCTGGTCTCCAGAACAAGGGAAGAGGCTGGGAAGGGCCAATATTTCAGTGCCTGAGCCATTTTTTAGTTCAGTTGTGCCTGTACTATTACACAGAAGAATGTGTTATGATTTGTACTAGGGAGTGCTAGTTTATTATCCCAAAGAACGTGTTGGACAGCTTCATTACACAGACAATAGATTCATTTAGTTTGTGGCTACCTTTTGCAAGACAAGTTTGAAGAGCAATCTATTGCTTCCTGGGCATTTGGTGAAAATACATTTAGACTGTTTTCTCTAAACACAGGTTCATTTGATAGGTTCCATGTCCTAATTATAACATTTCACTGCACATTAAATTGAACTCAAGAAAGAGCTATTATCCATGGTCTGTTCAGCACTTGGTACTCTGGGGTCATTTTCCTGATTGAGGCCACACTGCTCTATTATGGTGCAAATTATTTTAGAATAATAGCAGGAAAAGTGTTTCTCATTGCTTGTGAAGTTCAAGCTATTTTGTAAGCGATGATAGTTTGCATTGTGTTTTATACAGAGAAAAATTGCAATGGTGCCTTTCTTATGCATAATGCTGTATATGAGGCACACTGTTTCTCAACTCTGCTGTGTCTTTGTGTGTACATCTACATTGCATTACAAACGCTCATTTGCTAAAATAACCCTAGGTATGTCATCCAGAGCTATGTCCTTGGCACTCTCACATTACTGCTGAAAGCTCTGAGTCTGTTCTGGCAATCTTTGGTTTCACTCAGTGAGTTCCTCAGCTTGCAGTGATGTTGCTAGTTGGCTGGCAAACGATCTCCAGCAGTATTAACCAGAAAACCCAGGCTGCACACAAAAGACTCTTCAGCAGTGCACAGCTGACCATCAGTGGCCCTAGTCAAAGCCACACAGGCACAAGTTGTTGGGTAATCTCTGCTGTGTCTCACATTCTGTCTGTCTCTTTTACTTTACTTCCTTTAAAGGTAGCAAGGTAGTGTGAAGAGATTGAAATTTTCTTATATGACCCCATTTGGATGTTAAGTACAGCCATTATATCCCCAGGGAACAGACAAGTGTGTGAGCTGAACATGCTGCTTGACATAATTTGTCTTCATGAAAACACTTGTCAAAAGTAAACACCTGCAAAAAAACTGTTTGGGCCCACTATAATTCTATTTCTTGATCAGCCATACTAAGTACATAATTAAGAAGCTCACATTGCCTCTTGTAACCACATTCTGCTTGGTTTTTTTAGTTTGCATCTTTCTTATGCTATTGTCCCAGCGGAGTCACAAAGCTCACAGTATTCAGAAACCTAACTATTATTGTGCCAAGATAGGATAGGAGAGGATTGGATAGGATAAGGCAGGGTAGGCTAGTGTAGGATAAGGTAGAAAAGGGTGGGATAGAATAGGGTAAGGTTGGTAGGATAGGACAGAAGAGAGTTTTCAAGGCTGCTTGAATTAGTTGGTTGTTTCTTTTGGCTTGGACGACTTCTTTTTTCAGCATGTTGGTAACTTGACACGTTTTTCTGTATTTAGAATGGGCTTGGGAAATGAAGATGAGCCACAAAGCTAAAGTTGAAAGCTTGGTTTCTCATCTTAACCATCATGACCAGATTTGTTTACTCTTGTGACTGCAGTCTCTTATTATGGGTGTGTACAACAGAATGTTATATAAATTCTATATCCCCGGGTAACTAGGGATTGCTTCAGAGACAGTAACTACACAATGCCTTGTTTCTGTTGCTCTGCAGGTTTAAATGTCAGACTGATGTGAAAAATAGATACAAGAACTGGATCATTCAGAATTTAAAGTTGTTGTTTCTCATCAAAGTGGTGATAAATAACACCGATTATTATTTTAATATTTGTGCTTCGAGAAGATATAAAAATATTTTCCTAAAAGCAATTCTTGGGGAAATTATATATTTTCCTTGAACAATAGTTCTATACAGTTGTTTGAGTTGAAATTGTTTAAATGTCTTACCTTATATTTCTATACCAAGATATGCTATCTTTTTAAACATGACTTATGCTGAGTTTCCTGGGCCTGACAAGAGCTACAACAACAGTGTAATAATTTATTACTTAACTTTTGGTTACCAGCCCACACATTCAATTCGAAATGAAATTAGAATTCTTAATGAATTAGAATTCTAAATGAGAAGTTCTTCTTCCATTTTTTAAAATAAAATACTTATATTTTAGAGTGCTCACTCTAAGATAGCCTGGCAATATACATTTTACGTATTAGATATGATAGAGACCTGTCAGTATTTCTAAGGATCTGTTGATACTTAATCTCTAAATCTTCTTTTAAATTCCCTTCTATCAGTGGAAGCGCCAGGACAGTGGAAAGTCAATGTCGCACGGTGGCTAAGGAAAGCGAGATCACAGCAGTACCAAGATGCAGACAGTCAGTGGTGAGGCCGGTGCGTAGTTTGCAGTTTCTTCGCTGTCTTACCAGGTGTGATAGCACAGTCATTTCAGGAATAGCTGCAGGTATGTAAGAAGCAGCCTTGGCTATGCTCCTTAGCCTCTCAAAATGAAGTTACATCCCTCTTTACAAAGAAGGTATCCAATTCACTGCAAAGTCACCTGGGTTATGACTTGCCCTTACTTATCGTCTACCTGTTATTACTCTGAAATGGAATAGGAGTGCTTACATGCTCCTCCATGGTGTCTTGCAATCTCCATCCTGGTAATGTCTTAAACAATCCTGTCTAGACCAAAAAAGTCTTTGTTAGTGAGACTATACAATATAAAGGAGGCCAAAAGAGACTATATCCCAAAGAATGCTGTAGTTCAAAAATTTCAGTGTTCCTGCCTTAGCTCTAACAATTCTACCTTATGCAATCAAGTATTAGCTAATAGAAAACTTGTGATAACATTGCAAAAGCTGCCAGAGATCTGAGATCTGAGATGAGCTTCTGTACTGGTAACAATGAAAAATATTGAAAATGAACAATTTTTTTTTTTCAGTTTGGGAAACAAATAAATAGTTTATCATGGATAACCTTGGAAAGAACAAGCTTCTTCTGTGCCTAACTTGGGGCAGTTAAAGGTGATTATGTATTCTCTGTCCTCGCCTAGAAGACATCAAAGCAGTTAATCCTTCTCTGCATTCTTTTCTGGTTCTTCCATTGTTCTGTTAAATCTGGAAGATGGAAGGGAGATGTGAGAACAGTATTCATGGGGTCTCTAAGCTAATAGAGACTTACCCTGTAGGGAAATGTTGTTTTGCTAAGGACAAATCTCAATTTATCTGTATATTAGCAACGAATTCACTGCAAAACACTTTCTGACAGTCTTACCTGCAGTTTATGCAAGAGTTGAGGGCAGGATAAGACATACCTGAAGATGACATGTCATTAGCATGCCTAGCACTTGGAATAGGTTCCTATCACCTGGAAAAATTCCTGGTTCATCCTATGGACTTAGAGTAAAAGTTTTTAAGATGTTCCCAAGATCTAATAATTTCTCAGTCTCCTCTGGCTAAGGTACATACCAGTAACAACAAGATGAAATATTACTTGCCTTAGAAGGTTCAACTGACATCCACAAGTGTGAATATAACATTGCTAAAAAACAAAGCTTTCTAAGTATCCAGTTACTGACAGAAGAAAATACCTGGGAAATTTGAGTTTCTTCTCTCTCCAGCCCTTAACTGAACAAAAGCAATAAGGCAGCTATAAGCAACATCTCAAGAGCAAGAGAAGACAAAATGTCAGCTATTCCCAAAGTCTTGAGAAATACGCTCGTTCCCAAATAGTCATACATAGCTTTGAAGTCAACTGCTGCTGTTGCTGTTGTTGTGACAATCAGTGACTGATCAGCAGCCTTGGGTTGCATGGTGCTGGCTTTCAGTTGGCTCAGGACAGTGACTGAAATTCTTTTGTCATAAAGAAGATGGCTATGGTTCTTAACGTCATTTGGTCTCTCATCTTCTTTCTGCCCTCAGATTCCTCCCAGTGGAGGGTCAGCAACATGCAGGCTGACTCTTCCCACCTGTTATTTTTTCCTATTGGCTGCACATAAGCATTTTGTTTTGGGGAAGGTAAGAGCTTTCAGAACGGAGACAACAGTGAAGAAAGGCAAAAGCAGGTTGGAAGTTTTATGGACTTCTCATCTTCCAGCCTTCCAATGCCCAGCATGCATTCAGACTGCTCTTCTTTTACATCTCATGTGTCTATTTGCTTATTTTACCAATACTGGCTCAACATTCTGGCCTCCTGACCAAGCACTTCCAATTTGTTTAAAGGTAAGTTTTGCCAGAAGGCTGAGTGTCCCTTCGGATTCTCTTCTGACAATGTCTGTAAGACAGGTTCATCCTGCCTTTCTGCTGTCCCACTTCTCTTGTATTCATCTTACATGAACTTTGGGCCCTGATACAAACTCAAGGTGGTAAGAAAAGTAAAAATGATGAAACTAGCACTAAAATTATGGAGGTTTTATGTTTCTTAAAACAGTTTGGCTTGCAAAGACCTCCTTGTATGTAATTATCTCACAAGATTAGCTTTGCAGACTCCCACTCAAGCCCCATCCCTGCAACACACAGATTTCTCTTCATCTGCTCACTCCAGTAGATTCTGGCTTTGTTTACTTCAGGCCAGTGTGACCAGACAGATTGGTCATCTGAAGATGTGTGACTGAGATGTGAATCAGCTTATGTATCATATCCTGACCGCTCTGCTCTCTTCAAGGAGCAGACATTACGTGCAACAGAAAGACAGCATTCTGGTGTGAAAATAAAACCATGGTCTTCCT
Organism: Penelope pileata; assembly: GCA_013396635.1. Taxonomy (NCBI): domain Eukaryota; kingdom Metazoa; phylum Chordata; class Aves; order Galliformes; family Cracidae; genus Penelope; species Penelope pileata. Next base: position 13,892 of record WBMW01005773.1, read on the forward strand.
CCATTTTAGAAGAGGGATTTTCCTTTATCAAGTTATGAAATAGGAAGCACAATAAGGCAGTGCACTTTTGCCCCCCCAAAAGTAATAGAGAGAGAGAAAAGTGTGATTTTGTGTCCTTTCTTTCTAATTTAATCACATTTTGTAAAATTACTATAATGACTTGGATATACTGGGCCATGTCTGCCAATTGTTTGTTGTTTTCAGTTTTGTTGCCTTTAAGTCACTGTGCATTGGTCCATGTCTCAGCTGTGTGTACATTTATTAGGTGTCTCACTAGATATGCTACACAATTTATACCTACATCAGCATACTCGCAATTTTCGCTATGTTTCTCAGTGCTGCCAGTTTCCTCTTCAGTAAATGTTCATGCAGTAGTGATTGCTGCATTTCAAAGTCCTCTAAACATTTTTTCCTGTGTCAGTCAATCTATCACTCAGTTTTTAGGCAGGAGAATAACAGATCTTAAAATCAAAGTATTTTTGATGCTCATTGATAGAGCCAGATCGGATCTTATCTCCTTTTGGAAGTGATAGTGTAAAGGTCATACAGTAAAACACTAGAAACAGACAGAAAAAACCCTTTCCTTTGTCTTTGTAGGCCTAATTGTGTGATTTCTTCTCTCATTCAAACAGATTGATAACTTAAGAAGACACTCGCAAAATCTCGGCTCTGTGGCATGAGAATATCTGCTGCTGCACAGGCTAAGACCTCACAGAAGCTATTAATTCTCATTTGTGGCATTGTAGGAGTACATCTCTGACAGAGAGCTAAAAAGTCTTATCCTTGTGAATAACAATACCTCAATAACTTCTGATTTTCCTGCTGTTGCTTTTCTGTAGGTCATTAGCACAATTTCTGCCTATGCTGCTACTTCATAGGTGGTTCCCTAGTGTGCCTCCACCAGTACAGACCGGTATTTTATGGTCAGGCTAGGCTGAAGAGCTTTGAATAGTCGTTTCACAGCATTCTGTGAAATAATTTTGAATCATGTCAAACGATGAAAACAATTTAAAATCATGTTAGATTTTGTCAGTGTTTGCTATCTGCAAATAGCCTACCTAGTAGACCTTCCTGTAGGAATATTTCTAGTCTAAAAGCATTTCACACATTTTACTTCATTTTCAGAGGGGAGAGAAAAGATGCTATAAGATGCTTAACACATGGCAACCAATATAAAATCAAATTCTTGTAAAACATTTCTGTCTGCAGGTCTCATTTGAGCTAGGAAATGAGTGATGATACTTGGTAAGGAAATACATATTTTAAACTAGCCTTATAATTTCTGTGGTAGTTGTACATTGATTTGTCTTTACCTGAACTTTTATCTCATGTTAATTCCCACAGTACAAGTAAAAAGACTGTCTACATCTTGTATTTTTTCTATTTCCTCCTGAAAAGAAGACCTTATATTCTCCTTCTAGAGTTTTATGAAGCCATGCTGTAGGTCAGCAGAAAAGCTAGAGGTCATTCTTCTTGATGTCTTCTGGAATATTCATCCGTTTTGCTTAAAACATGTCAAAGTGGGCAGAGATCTTAATGTAATTTGAGAGGATCCAAACCTGCTAGCATTCAGCAGTGTCCTGTTAGGCCACACTGTGCCTAGCATTCCAGGCTTTCAAATCCAGACTTCACTACATAGAATCATAGAAACACTAGGTTGGAAAGGACCTACACAATCATCCAGTCCAACCATAAATTATCAGTAATGAGTAAATATGTATACTGACTGATCATCCAGAAGCACTTCGTGGTATCCTTTCTTTACCTGTCGTGCCAAGAAGTTAGGCCTGGGATTTAGCTGCCTACACATTGTTTGTCACTTAAGGCTCTATAGGGCACATCATTTGGTGTCCACTGATCACTCCATAAAGGCATAGGTTTGCTTTTGTTCCACACCATATTTCCATTCTTGTGAGCACTGTTCCAGTACCGTAGAGAATCAGAATCACGTGTCTAGGCCCAATGCCGAGATTTGCAATAAGCTTTCTGGGAGGCAGATCAGGAACTGCTCAGAAAAAAATATACACATATATTTTTCAAGATCGGAGAGCAAGCTGTATAAAACAGAAAGTGTTCGAAACATTAGTTAGCAGCGGCAGTTAGCCTCCCTGACTCCTGAAACCACAGCAACTGCTGTGGTTTTCTGCAGTGCTCCCATTCACTGTGATTGCTTTCTGCTCTCTTCCCCTTGCATCTGTTTGCCCAGCACCCTTTGCTGAAGGCTGCTGACTCCAAAACAGTCAACCTCTTATTCACAGTAGTAGCTTTCTTATTTCAGGGAAAATGTGTCCACGCTGAAAGTAATGACTGCACTTGATGGCTTTACCAGATTGAGGCCAAAATATTCAGCCTTTTAGAAGGCAGGATTCCCCTGGAGTAATCTGCGTGGTTGCCAAATAAATTAAGGGTCTATTGCAATTATAATAAAGAATCAAATTCATGATTTTGTACGTGGAAAGGTAGTAGCTACATCATAAACCATGAGGGATCAGAAATTTGTCTTGGGGCTAATTCCTCAGTTTTAAGTAAATCCTTGAAAATTCTGGCTTTCAGTTCGAGGTTATACATTTCGAAGAAGTACAACTGTCGCCTGTCAACACTTCAGGCCCAGGAGAAGTTCTGTTTCCCCTCCTATCCTATTACTCAGCAAAGGACTATTCATAACTGCCCAAAATAAATGTGACTTCATAATGTAAGGCCTTCATTATGACTTGCCTTCCTTCTCTCTTTCTGGATTATTTCATTATTTCCTTTTCTGCATTTCTTCTCCTTGTTCCATCATGCTGCTTTTTAAATTACAGTACCCAGGGCTATGCATTCATTTAAAAAGGAAAAAAATTCAGGTCATCTTATTTTCCTTATTTCCTTACAGTCATCTGGGTCAAACCTTGGCTTCCAGAAATGTTGTCGGGGGCGACCTGGGGCCGCTGTTCTCTTTGCTCAAGAGTTTGCTCTGCAACAGAGCTCAGAGCTTGATGTCAGTTCCATTGCAAAACAATATATATATAAATACATATATTATTTCTCTATAAATAGAAGAAATTTCCTCTTTCACAGAAAACATCAGAATGCATTTCATTTTGTTATTTAACTTTGTATGCTCAATTCTTTATTCACGATGGAACAGAAACGTGGCTTGTTTTTTTCACCATTTGCTAATCATGAAACATAAAGGTGTTCATTACTTTCTTATTCTCAGACACAGTACTGATCTGAGTCCAGGAATGAAAGAACTGCAGGCAGGACATTGATATATTTTGATATCTCATCTTGCAGCAGCAAAGAGAGAGAAACTGCTGCATTGTCTTGGATATTTCTAAAATAATCAAGCGTAGAAAACAGCCATTTCAAAGCCCAGAGCAACCTTACCTTCCTCAGCACATGAGATATGTTCCCTTGCATAAAATTCCTACCATAGTTTCTGTAATACTGCTATTTTTCCCACTGGCACAGTAGAAGATTGGATTACCATTTTGGGCTGTGATCTAGATTGCTGCATTAGGTATGCTACAAGGTGTGTTACAATGCAAACATTTACTGTTACACCAATATCTTTTTTTTTTTTTAAATTTGGTTCATTTGGCTGTTGAAAGGTAAGTCAGAAAATAAACAGATAGAACATATGCTCCAATGTAAAACTTCATTCAACTTCACTGTAATTCTCATTAGAGCAGCCCTCAGACTGATCATCCACTGGGAACAATAAGGAGCTATATGGCAATGCATAATCCTCAACTTGTAAAGGGAAAGAGAAATCAGAAATGTATACTCTTTAAAGGTAAAATCTACAGAGAGAAGTATTAGCATTTGCACTATTATAGTGCCCTTTAGATGAGATCCAGATTTAACTTTGTAAATTACCATCTTCAGGCAATCTGTTCTCTGAAATTCAGAGAGTGCTGTTTTGTATGCCCAGTACAATGTCGTTTAATGTTCACAACAACGTCACAAAGTTATAATATTGCTCTTCATTTGGAAAAATTTTAGTCTTCTTCCACTCAAAGTTGGAGTCACACTGGAAAAATCAGCATGACACTTAGGTGTAGACTGTTTTCTTCAGTAACCAAATGCCCAATAATAAACCTTATTTAATGTCAGCCATGCACAACTCCATGCAGCACAACTGGTTTTTGCGAAAATTTCTTGTCAGTACATAACAACATGTCTTCCTCAAAGAGAAACATAATTTTTATGCTAATCAACAGTCAGCAGTGATATAACAAGATACTCTAAGTATGGATCAACAACTCAGTGCTCTAACAGCATTTTGTTTGCCTTTCAGGTGCTGCTGTGACAGCTTTTTTCTTGGATCAGGAGTTCCTCTGCTGCCAAGTGGCCACTCATCCACTACATTCATTCATCTTTTGCAACAGCAATGCCTCAAAGTGCTTACAAATGATTTGTCTGAGTGAATGGTTCTCGTACACGCTTGAGACTAAGGTAAGGGGAAAACATCCAGAGAGGTCTTTCCAGTTGGAAATTGAAGTCATTAATCTAGCCACCACACTGGATGATGTTTTGTGATCCCTGGAATCAGATTTCATCTTCCGTTCTGCCTTGGAATTTAGTATTTCGTGTAACACTCTGGATGCTCTATCATGCTGACAATGCCGACACATCATAGAATCATAGAATGGCCTGAGTTGGAAGGAACCCCAAGGATCGTCAAGTTCCAACCCACCTGCTGCAGGGAGGATCACCAACCTCCAGATCTACTACTAGATCAGGTTGCCTAGGGCTCCATCCAACCGGGCCTTGAACACCTCCAGGGACAGGGCATTCACAACTTCTCTGGGCAGCCTGTTCATACTCCACGGGCTTCACTTGGAACTGCATTATTTTCTCAGCCTGTCAGAGGAATTTTTCCTCATTAAGAGCCTTTAATTGGTCAAAACTGGTTCTCAGCACAGACCCAACTCACTACACTGCAAACCAGGATCAAGAAGACAATCACTCTTCTTCATAAAATTTAAAATTCTGTCACAAGGAGGTTTTTTTCTTGTATTACATTGTTAAAATCAGCAGGCTGGTCTGGAGATGTGCTTTCTCCTGCTGCAGGTCCAATGTCATAGGTGCGTTCAACAGCTGCAAGAGTGGAGGGCTTTGCCACTCACTGTGTCAGACGAAGCCGTACAACCCTGTGTTTGGTATCTTTAAGCACAGAGGTTAAACAGTGGCTCCTCTCACCATGCTCCTCCTCTCCATCTGGTTGCCTTACCTACTGTTTCCTCGTCCCACTCAAGCTAGCATTGGAGATGTGCCAGGAAAGCTGCTAGATTAGCTATGCATCCCCAAACCTGGTGGGAACCAGCCTGGTGAGATGAAGCACCTCCCAGGTGGAGGTGAGAGGTGCTTGGATTGCTAAGGGTTCACTGAAAGACAGACCAGCAGCCAGGGAAAAGGCACAATGGAAGCAAAGACTAATCTTGCTGCTTGCCCTCTTTTAGCATCATCTGTGTCCTACACAGTCTTCACTCAGGCCTGGGTGGGTAGAGGAGGAAATTGGAAAGGAGACTGCAGTGCAGCTGCATGACAAGCACAAGCAGCACATGCAGAGCTGGAGTACAGGTGTGATGTAGCACACGGGCCTTCACTGCACCTGTGAAAGAAAATTAGATCTCTCCCTATCTTTCCCAAGCCTGAGGATGATAACCTTGCTCAGACAGAAGCTCGTTGCTTATGTTTGAGAGACGAGAGCAATCATGCTTATTCTTTTATCTCTCCATGACTTGAATACAATTTGAATTGTAGATGATTAGAATGATGAAAAGCAGGAACGAAAGACTGTTTAAGGAAATTAAAAATTCCCCCACACAAAAACAAATAAACAAACAAAACCCTATCCCTTAAATTCACATACTTTAAGGGAAAGTTAAAAATCATCCCTTCCACTGACACCTCTCTCCAGAGCTCACTGGGAAATATCATGTAGCAGCAGGAAGTTAACTACCAGCCTACATGGCCTTGTTACAGATGTGAAACAAGTCACAAACTCTTTCACTGATTCCTGTATTAGAAGTTTTATCCCACTGTCTACTTCTATTTCATTACTCAGAGAAAAAAGAAGGGTATCTATGGCTTCACGTGCTCTTTTCTCTGGTTTCCATAATATGTCACTGCTTATTGACATACCTCTCTCTCATGGGTCTAGAAAGTATGTGGAATGGAAGCAGTAGGTGAGGGATGAAAGTGTTCCTGAAATGATAGGTACAGTAGACTCAAAACCATTATCCAAATGTCCTTTTACTTCACTGACAAATAATTTTTTTTGAAGTGACCTCCTTTCACCCCTACCTCACTTCACCTTGCCAGTGAAGACTGGAAAAATGGAGAAATAGTCCAAGGGCTCTGATCTCAGGAGACTTGGTTTGAACACCTACCTCTGAACAGGAGTCTCCTGAGATATGTCCACCCCGTTTCATTTGTCCCGTTATCATCCATACGAGATACAATCTTGTTCTCTCCCTGATAGCTAGACTGAGCCAACATGTTTCTGTCAGAAGGAAGACAGAGTGACACTGGCAGGATCACTTCCTACAGGTCCCTTCCGCATGAAATGATTGGGCATGATCCAGAACAAGTTTGGTTCCCTCTCCTGTGAATGGTTCCCTCATTCATCTGAGAAAGAATATTTAGGAGGTTGTATGGTGATGGCTAATGCATGTAAGTGATATAGATTATTAAATCCTGGACTCCTGACAGCATCATGTCATGTGGCTTTATGTGCAATCAGTTGATGGTTTTGATGGTTTTGATAGTGTCTCTTGCCTTTCATTATGAGCAGTGGATGACTTGAACAGCAGGGTTATTTAATATTCCTTCCCTTGATTTTACTCAGAGGTCTTTTTCCATGTCATTCACACATTGATTCCTTTTGACCACAGACAAAATCTTGAAGACTGTGAATCAATTTCCATCCCAGAGGAACTGCTGATACTTAATCTTCCTTTTTAAAATAACAATAATAATAATGTTTTGGAAAATGAATATGTTTTATTTTAATATTTTTGACTGAAATGAGTAGTTTTGATGTTCTCGAATTAGAATGTTTTGTTTTCCAAACTCAGCTGAAACATTTTATTTGAAGTTAGTTCAAAATGAACATACCTCTGCCAATGATGCTGCAGACTGCTGGCTTTCCACTTGCTTTGAGATGAAGCTGCATTGTGCTAGGAGAAATACAGAGTGGGATAAAGGGATTTGCTTGTGACAGAGCATGGTAAATAAGACGTGAATTTTGACGTAACAGAATCTGTGTTCAAGAAGAACATCTGAATTATTCTATCTGAGAGACAGGATCCACTGGCATGACAGAGGCAAAGGAAAGGGACATTTCCACCCAGCCAAATGTAGCATTGAGTCTCTAACAGCACTGTCTTCCCAGAGATAAAACCTGTTGCAACAGGTCAGCATGTGATTTGTCTCAAAAAGCACTCACAGCAAACTTTAAGAAAAGTCCATGCTGTGCAAGAAAATAAGAAACACTGTTGCAGGGTTGTCTGTTTACCATAATAGAACCACTCAACTTGCATGACTTTGGTTAATAAGTTGCCCAGATCACTGCCAAATACTTACCGGCTATCCTATGAAACATTCAGGCTATTTTTATACCGTTCCAACACTAAAAATATTTTTGAAAGTTACTGTAGGCATTTTCTTAACAATAACACAATGCTTATTATAGACATTTTTGGCACTGAGCTAAGTCCCAAATTTCAGGCTAAGTTCTTTCTTTGGCTACAACCCCGAGGACATCTAAGTTGTCCAGCACCTGGAGCACTGTCCCCTGGGAGCTGAGATTTCTGGGTTCTGTGGCTCTACAGCCTAGTACCTGATTGAGTCTGTTACCGTTTTTGCTTCCTTGTACTGAAAAACTCTTGTTTTTACTGTATTGATCCTAAAGTTTCTGAGAGCTTTGACTCACAATGGATGTCCTGAGACTCCAGGCCTCTGCTGTGGAGCTAGGAGCCTAGTAGTGACTAGCACATTTTAGGAGTACCAGCACTGACAAGGTGCAAGCAGTCCAACAACTTTTAAACCCCATTTAAAGAGTAGAGAATTAAAGCACCAAGCAGTTGGTCTCAGGTGATACCAGAAGTCTTCGGTGAAGCAGAGAGTTGAATATATCTGTGAAGTAAAAGAGGCAGCGTTGGCTGTTAACTCCTTTCTCTAACTGAAACGACTACAAGCAACGTGTCAAAAACTTCCATACTGAAATCACTTGTTACACAGTAGCAGTAATATCACCAGTCAGTGGAAGAAGGTGTTCAATGACTTCATGCTGTATGCAGTTCTCATGATTGAATCCTTGTGCAGAAGCACAAGGATTACAGAGCAAGTTAAATCATTCCACTAGCTTCTGCTGTGTGTCAGTTTCACACTATATTGGGATTTTCTCTGTGTCTTTAAAGGTCACATATTAGAGATATTTTTAAAAATTTGTGATTATTTTTATTAAATGCTCGGTCACAGAGCAACTTTTAAGTCTGTAGGTGTATCTCTGAATCAGGGATGGTCATTCAAATGGATTACTAGGATGACTGGAAATATTTGTAGACACGCATCAGCAAAATAATCTTTACCAATGCCAGCAAACTTTTGAAGACCAGCATGTAAATCACACTGTTCACAGACAGCACAGGCTAGAATTAGGTGGTATGAAATTGATAACTGTGATATTAATAGCTATCAACACAGTGTTAGATGGTAGCACGTTTTGCACACACACAAACAAGACAGAAACTGACTTATAATTTTCCAGACACATTTTGACAAGGAGGTTCATTGGCTCTGCTTTTTTCCCTGAGCTCAGGATGGAGCTCACAGTATACATCTCATTAAACAGCAAAAATAATTTGTCCTTTACATACATGATAAAGTGGTCACCAAACTTAAGAGCATAGTTCCAAAAATGTGTTCCTTAAGAACCACACAGGGATGTTCAAGCCTGTAGTAACCCTACCTTGTGATACTACAGACATAGGTTCTCCAAGGGCTGCGAAAGGGAGTGGTGAGAGGAGAACAGGAAGTTAGAAGAGATGGCAATTTCCTCTTAGGCAACAACACAGGATATATCGACTAATTAAGAGTGGAATGGACTTCTATGAAGTAAATTAATTTGCTGTATAACTATCATATTGCAGAGGTGATCAGCTCTGGTAAAATGTGTTCCACAGTGAAGCAGGAGGTCACTGGCTGGTGATCAGTCAGTCAGTCACTAGTGGAGTTCCTCAGAGCTTCATTTTAGGGCCAGTTCTCTTAAATATTTTCATAAATGACTTGGTTACAGGACTTGAAGATACATGAAGTTTGTAGATGACATTAAATTGGGAGGAGATATTCTCTTTCTTGAGGTTAGAGAGCCCTTGCAGAGAGATCTGCACAAGTTAGAAAGTTGGATAATCAGAAGCTGAGTGAAGTTTAACGAGAGAAAGTGCTGGATTGTGCACCTGCAATAGAGCAACCCTGGATTATATGTACAGACTGGGAGATGAGAGTTTGGAGAGCAGCCTCATGGAAATGTGTATTGGGGATTGTGGTTGACAGCAAGCTGAACATGAGCCAGCAGGGTGCCCGGGCAGCCAAAATGGCCAACCATACCCTGGGGTTCCCCAGGCCCTGTACTGCCAGCCAGACAAAGGGAGGGGTTGTCCCACTCTGCTCTGTGCTGTGCAGCCTCACCTCAAGCACCGGGTACAGTCTGGGGCACCACACCATAAGAAGGACATAAAACTCCTAGAGAGCATCCAAAGGAGGGCTGTGAAGATGGGGAAGGATCTATAGGGCAAAACGTGTGAGGAGTGGCTGAGGTCCCTTGATTTGCTCAGCCCAGAGCAGAGGAGGCTGAGGGGAGGCCTCATGGTGGCCTATAGCTTCCTCACGAGGGGCGCGGAGGGGCAGCGCTGAGCTCTGCTCTCTGGTGACAGCGACAGGGCCCGAGGGAATGGCATGGAGCTGTGTCAGGGTAGGGTCAGATTGGGGGTTAGGAAAAGGTTCTTCCCCAGAGGGTGGTCGGGCACTAGAACGGGTTCCCCAGGGCAGTGGTCACAACACTAAACCTGTCAAAGTTCAAGAAGCATTTGAACAACGCTCTCAAAGATATGATTTGATTTTTAAGTGACCCTATGTGGAGCCTGGAGCTGGACTTCATGATTCTTGTGGATCTCTTCCAATGTAGGATATTCTACAATGCTATGATCCTATTCTATATGCAGAAGGCATTATTCTACGTGTTTTAGCATATGCTGTAGAGGTACCATAAGAAAAGTGTGCCATCTTGTGGGAAAACACAGAAAATACCAAGCTATGTCCTCACACATGTTTTATACATATTATGCAAAATAAAGAGCATGAACAAATATTTGAGGGAATACTCAGGATGTTGCTATCCAAAGAGGAGGTTACCCACATGAAAATAGAAGAACTAAAAACTTCAATAGACAGATTCAACTTTCTGATCTGAAGACTTACCTGAGTTTTGTAATTCTCTGTTTGATTAACTCAACCAGAAGATTTATCACTGAAAAATTCCAGACTGGCAGATTTCTTCCAGTCACCTGTGAACTCCTGCAGCAGGTTAGCTGTTACTCAGAATAAATCAGCATAATCCACCTAACTCATACCATCTTAAGCTATCACCTTTTAAAGAAAAGTATGTGAATTGATCAAAAGAGACAGAAATAAAAATTGAGAGAAAAAGAGGAAATCAGAAATACTTGCAGAGCAAAACTTCTATCAGCAGGGCCACAGTCTTTGTAATTCTTGGCAAGGAACAGGCTGGAACGTTTCATATCCAAGAGAATTCAAAGAGATTAGCAGTACAAAATGAAAACTAGACAATAGCAATGAATGTCTTGGTCAGAGATCAAATACGCTCCATCTTATCCTTGGATTTATATAATTTGGAAAAGTGATGCTTTTCAAACAGAGTTTTGGATGTGAGTATTACTGGACTGCTGTTGCTGAGGAGTCCTGCTGTGAGAAGCATCATGAGGCAGAAAGAAGAGAAGAGAAGAGCAATATGCACATGTGGGGTTAGAGCATAGAGGCAAAGAAGAAAGGTGGGGGAGGTTGTTCTTTTGCAAAGGAAAGAATAAATAGCAGACATCTCTGGGAGAAAAGAAGCCAAGTTGCATCCTTTCTCACTTCGGCTGCTGGAGAGCCTGTGCTGGCATGGAGGGAACTCGAGGCCACTGCTCATCTCCTCTTCTCACAGCTGGCTCAATAACTGTAGCACAGATCTTCTAAAACACAAGGTTAATGAGCTCTTTTCAGCTCAGGCTGCTGAAGCCTCAGAGCTGGACTTACAATTTGACATGTAGAAATGTCAGATGGGTCTCATTAGCTGTTCTACATTCCTATAGCTTTTAAAAAACACCAAAAAAAAAAAAAAAAGAAAAAGAAAAAAAGAAAATTCCACCGAATTGAATACAAAAAGAAAACAGAACAACAAACAAAAACACAGGTTAGGACCAGAAGCTTTGCTACAAAATCTTATTTGGGACACACATGCTTTAAATTGAAAAATGACTGAGAAATTCTAGGCAGTGGGAGGAAAAAGGATATTAACAAAAAAAAAAATCAACAAACTGTCAGAAGTCTTAACAACCAACAGAAAAGGAAATCTGATTTTTTTTCCTATTTTGTTACTTGAAAAGCTTTCTTTGTTATTTAAAGTCCCTTCAGATATGACAGTGTCTGATGTTTCAGTGAGAGAATTTATGTATTTATTTATTTTATTTTAGCATTAAGCATGCTAGTTACAAAATAAGGAGGAGGTCCAACATCAAAACAAACAGCCACTTCATATGATACATCCAAAGTGTTGGCAGGACTTTTTCTCAGGGCAAATTGGTACATAGAGTGGAACAAAACTCATGCCAATGAACTTTAAGCCCAGATGCTGAGGTATGGAGCTTAATTACTCTCCGTTTTCCGGAAGACCATGAAGAGATGGGCTCTAGAGCCTCCTTTATTTTTAGCTAGTCTGAACTGCTTTTGAAAGAGCCTAGACCTCCCTACAGATCAGAGCTGTAACTTAAGGACATCAGTTAAATAACTAAGGTTAAGCAGGTTGAATTAGGAATTCCCTGTGACCATGCTCACATTAGGGCTGTTTGGTTCAGTTAACTAGAGTATATCTAGTCCAAAGTAAAACTATGTGTAGAACAGTTAGAGGGCACACAGCAACATAGTCTCCTACATATTGATCTGCCCCGATGGTACCAAATTGTTGCTCATGTACACGTTAACATGTTTGCTAATGCAGCCACTCAGCAGAGAAAGTTGTCCTGGACCAAGTGCTGAGCAGTTAGCTATACTGTCCCCCGGCTGACTGATGCTTTGTAGAGTCAGAACAGCATCTCCTGTACCTGGAACTGCTAGAAAGAGCATGGGATATTGAACATCACATTGTCTCCTCAGCTTAGCCAAAATAGTTTTCCAGTACTCTGACTTGTAGCATGTGGGCTTATCCACTGAATAAAACATACAGAAAAAGATGGACCAGTGCTGGCAACAAGGCCACCCACACTGTGGCCTTTACACTTAGGGAAACTGTGAAGGATGTCACTTTTTCAGGTACAGGTTCTCTAGCAGCAACGCAATTGTTTGCAACAGAGTACAACCAAGCTTTGGTAAAGGGAACGGAATGGAATGGAATGGAATGGAAAGGAACTGTTGGAAAGGACCTTCAAAGATCATCTAGTCCAACTGACTGATCACTTTGGGGCTAACAAAAATGTAAAGCTTATCAGCACTGTCCAAATGCCTCTTGAATACTGGCAGGAATGGTGCTTCAACTACCTCTCTAGGAAGCCTGTTCCAGTGTTTGACCACTCTCACAGTAAAGAAAATTTTCCTCATGTCCAGTCTGAATCTTCCCTGAGATTCTCTATTGAAGAGACAGAGAAGTAGCAAGAAATCAATGTCAGCACCATGCTGCAGGAAGCTTTTTGGCAAGTAAAGATGGATTATGTAAGCATATGCTGATCACATCATGCCATTGCTGAGCTTCAGTTGGGAAGCTTCCATCTCTTACTTATATTAATTGTGGCTTCCTTTGATGACAGGATCAACTCCAGTGGAGAGAAGGGGTTTGTATTTGAATAAAGGCCTAATCAGACTAGTAGCAACTTCGTATTTCCTCTGCTGAATGGCCTCTTTGTCAATTCAGCACAGATTTTTGATTTTATTCTGATTTCTTTTTTATGCGTAGCCTAATTGGTTTCTTAAAAAAATTGCAGTAAGATTGTTGCGTATTTACTACAAATTCCTCTCAGTTGTTTTTGGCTTTTCTAAAAGTATAACTTACATTTGAGTTTTGACAAAAGACCATTTTTTCTGCCTCTAGTCCCCAACTAGAACAGGACATTGTATTCATTCACTGAGACCAGGAGCCCATGACAAGTTCTGGCAACGCTGGGGAGCAGACAGAAAGCTCTTTGGAGAAAGAAGGATATTTATAAGATGGGAACCCACCCTTCTTTGCATTAACATAGACTACCATGCGACAGTAGGTGATATGTACTGGCTATACCACGTACCTCTTGTTCTCCTATGTTTCTCCTGGCAATGGACACTCTTCTGGCTCCTTTCCTGGCCTAAGCTATTCAACTTGAGACAGCTCCAGACCACAAAATTGAATCCAATATAAATTTCTCAAGGCTTGAAATAGGATTTTAGTTACATACCTAGTTAGAAGGTTGCTTCTCGTAACAAAACAATTTCTTTCAAAAATATAAAATATATTTTGTGTTGCTGACAAGTCCACATATGGCATTATTTTTCTTTCTTTTTTTTTTTTTTTTAAAANTTTTTTTTTTTTTTTTTTTTTTTTCTGTCGAGTCCGGACTCTCAAGAAGTGACATACAACTCCAGTAATAGGACTTTGAACTGGGTTTAGTGCTTCATTTCCTCAGCACCTTTGGACGCTTCTAGACATATGATTTCTAAAAGGCTCACTTCCAAGGCAGATCATCTCTCTCCTCTGCTCTATCTCTCTAGGAAATGTCCTCTCTACTCTTTCTAGTCTCAAGCTCCACTTGTATAGAAGATTTCTTTAGAACAAACAAATTCAAACAAAAAGTCATGAAGCTATTTTACATGGGATGTACCATATTTTCCTCCTTGAACACCCACAGAATGAGGTGGAGGCAGGAGGATATGTTTGCCTCTTTGTAATCCATGTTCACAATCCAGGGAAAACAATTTAAAATTGAGAGAATTATTAAAAGTGTGCTACTAATCTACTTGGGCTGGTATAAGCCTAGGGCAACCACCAACAAATGAAGGAAATAAGTTACTGTATGGTTTAAAACCAGCCCCTGGAGGTTTCAGATCGGAACTTCAAAACCTGGCAATTTTTTGTCCTTTTTATTCTTTTCCGGAAAGATAAAATAGGTTACCTTATTTCAGCTCCTAAAAGTTTTTGCAAGCCACAAAGTGTTGTGCAAGAAAGCTTTTACCTATTCTGCATGATGACAGCATCTATTTCTGAACCTGGACCTAGCTGCTGCTAGGTTGCGTTACGGATGAATTGCACAGGCAGTTTTCCATCTCTATCCTTTAAACCACATCATTTTTAAGAAGTAGCCCACAGTGGTTTTTTTGGCCCGTTTGCCAGACTGTCTTGAGATTTCATTTTTGCCAGATACTGTAATCACAATAAGTAAGATTTTTCACTGCATTTACTTCCTTCTGTGAGGAAAGCAAGCTCAGGGCCCATTCATTGCTGAAGGCTGAATGTTATGCAGGATATGTGCTGAAAACCTATGCTGCATATACATCTTATATACATCTTATGGACACTTTTATGATGGCACATATTCACACAATCTTTTGTGCTACTTAGTACTGTTCTGTGCTATTCTCAAGACCTCCTCAGAGACCATAGATTACAGTATTTCCTTTATGTTCCCTATTTAACTCCAGCAGGCAGCTAAGCCCCACACAGTTGCTCACTCAGTCTCCTCAGATGGGATGGGGAAGAGAGCTGGAAAGATGAGAACTCATGGCTTAAGGTAAAGCCAGTTTATTACGCTAAGCAAAAGCTACACATGCAAACACAGCAAAACAAGGAATTCATTCGCTACTTCTCATCAGCAGGCAGGTGTTCATCCACCTCCAGGAAAGGAGGGCCTGTCATGCATAACGGTTTCTTGGGAAGAAAAATGCTATCACTTTGAGTGTCCCTCTCTTCCTCCTTCTTTTCCTCAGCTTTTTTTGCTAAGTGTGATGCCACATAGTATGGGATATCACATTGGGAAGTTTGGGTCAGCTGTCCTGACTGTGTCCCCTCTCAGATCTTTGTGCATCCACAGCTCTTTGTTGGTAGGGCAGCATGAGAACAGAAAAGTCCTTGATTCTGTGTGAGTACTGCTCAGCAACAACTAAATCACTACTCTGTTATCAACATTGTTCTTATCAAAAATCGTAAGCACATAATCAAACAAGCCTCTAAGAAGAAAATTAACTATCTCAGCCAAAACCATGACATTCCCCTATCAAGAGATACACTCCCTGCCAAATGTCTTGGTTGCTAATTAGAACTTTTTCCTCTGGATTCATGTGTCTTCCACATTCTGCTTCTTTGAGTCATATCCGTCTATAAGTGAGTGCATGAAAGAAGAGCCTGAACTGTAGTGAATTATCTGTTACCTTACAAGGCCCTAAGAGAATAAATCTTATGTAAGACCATTGTTCTCCCTCATCCCATCACCCCAGCGAATGCAGATACTCTCAAGTTTCCCCTTTCCATTTCCAGAGCCTTTGTTAGAGGCTGAGGTTTGGTCAGGATTTGGCATTGTGTCTGGCAACTCGGGTACGGTTGAGCTCTGAGCCTGTTTGATGGAGCCAGCAAAAAAAAATTCTGTAGGACCAATTGAAAAGAAGCTACTAGAGGCAGTACTCTGAAGCACATGCAGGAAAACACTAAGAAATAGGGACACAAACAGGGAAATCCTGAGACCAAACTGTTAGCATGGTCACTGATGGACAACTGTCTTTTAAAGCCAAGCCAATCTAATTACAGCTCCTCATTCGTTATTCCCATGCTTCTCAAGTGTTCCGGTCAATCCAGTTTCTAAGAATAAATGCTTTCAATTGTTTCTCTGGTCCCACATATTCAGCAAGGAGAGAAAAAGCATCATAAAAATCCTCTTGCTATCTAACAGCAAGAGTCAGGATGACTGAACCCTAACAGCCAATTCAGATCAGGAGATAAGGCAAGGGATGAATCCAATGAAGGCTTCATATTTAAGCTTCAACTGACTTTGGAATTTGACTAACACATTTAAAGCACATAATTTAAAGAATATGGTCAGATCTGAAGCCTTTCTGAAGCCTATCTGTTTTCAGCTGCTCTGCGTACCCTTTAACCATAACAGGAAGATGAAAATAATAATTACCCTGTTGCTTAGAGACTTGACTCACTGTCCCTTTCACAAAAAACGAGACAAGCTGTGACAAAAATTATTTTGTTCATGTAGTGATGACATTGTATCTTCTTATCCTAAGACAGCCCTAAGCACGTAATCTTATAAGTGTTCATTAGTGTTTATGCATGTGTAGCTCCCAAATTTCAGTTACAATGTCAATGTGGTGGTTGTTTAGCATGCAGAATCAAAGACTTGGGACAGTTGAGAGTTGTTTGACAAATGAGAGTCTTCGAAGTGTTTATGTGACTTCAGGCTGAACTTGCTAAGTTATTTAGACATCTAAACATGCAGAGGAACACCAAAGAGAGTTTTTAAGAGTCCCTCTGCTGACAGAAACAAGTATCCACATTTTTAAAAGTTCAAGTCTACAAAAGGATGTTGACACCTGAAGTTAAATTTAGGTTCCTTGTCCAAAACTTATGTCCTGATCATCTTCTGCTTGTTTGAAGAAGCTCCTACACAGTGTCCTGACAAGCAGTGTTGAGTATTTACTACACAGTAGGTTTTGCCAGTTCTTTCTGTTGAAGGAGCGATTTTGCTTAGAATCATTGAACTATATCAGGTCTACAGAAAGACACCAAACATGATTCCCCCACTGAGTGAAAGGTAGGAAAAGTGAATCCACTGATGAAAAACTGAAATTTCTGCCTGAAAGAGTGACTGTTGAATCCTTTGTGTTATTTTACAAAGGAATAACCACTTTATTAAATTTGCCTTAGGACCAGTGTGAAAATACAAGCACTCAGCTAGAAGTGACAAGGCTCCAATTCCTAACCCCAGGATTACATCTGCTCCCTTCAAGAGATTAAAATAATGATGCCTACCCATCACTTTTTGGTTGGGCTAGCCAAAGCAAGGCAAGACTTGTCTACCTGTGTGGGGGAAGGGCCACAAGCTCTCATATCACTGGACTGCTGTCATGCCTTGGGCACAACAGGGCTTTATATCCAGGCCCTGAAGAACTACCCAGCATATACACAATACCACAGAATCATGGAATCATAGAATGGCATAAGCTGGAAGGGATCTTAAAGATCATCTGATCGTCTAGCTCACCCAACCTGGCCTTGAATGCCTCCAGGGATAGGACATCCACAGATTCTCTGTGCAGCTGTACCAGTGCCTCACCACTCTTTGAATAAAAAATTTTCCCCTAACATCTAACCTAAATCTCCCCTTTTAGTATAAAACCATTCCCCCTTGTCCTATCACTATTAGACCATGTACAAAGCTGGTCTCCCTCCTGATTATAAGCTCCCTTTAGGCTCTGGGAGGCTGCAATGAGGTATCCCCGGAGCCTTCTCTTCTCCAGAC
Source organism: Penelope pileata (assembly GCA_013396635.1). Taxonomy (NCBI): domain Eukaryota; kingdom Metazoa; phylum Chordata; class Aves; order Galliformes; family Cracidae; genus Penelope; species Penelope pileata. The sequence goes on from WBMW01005773.1 coordinate 31,642, forward strand.
TGAGCAAGCTCAGCTCCCTCAGCCTATCTTCATAGGAGAGGTGCTCCAGCCCTCTGATCATCTTCATGGCCCTCCTCTGGAATCGCTCCAACAACTCTACGTCTTTCTTGTGCTGGGGGCCCCAGCAGTACTACAGATGGGGCCTCATGAAGGCTAAGAGGTGCAATCACCTCCCTCTCCCTGCTGGCCACCCCTCTTTCGATGCAGCCCAGGATACAGTTGGCCTTCTGGGCTGCAAGCACACACTGTTGGCTCATGTCAAGTGGTCAGTAGTCCTGACTCTTCCCAGAAATATTGCTCTTTGACATGCATGAAATAAATCGGCAGTCCTCCCTTTGGGGATTTATTTATGAAAATGTTACCAAGCATGTTTGCAATGGCTTTATATTTAGTTATTTATTGGTATTATATTTAGTTCCTGAGGGGATTAAGTTGTTTATTTTCTCATGGCTTAGCATCACTGAGAAAAGCACTGTTGTTGAAAAACTTATTAAAGGTCATTTCATATCTTCCTGTCCCTCTTTATAAATGTAGCAGTTAATAAACACATATCTATCTAATGTTAGAGGCTCCTTTTTATTGTTGCTTTTTAAATTGCAGCAGGGTTAGCAATCCACCTTTAACATCCAATTGTTACTGCTGTGATCTCAGTTGGCACCAAGAACGAGAAGAACCTGCCTGAGATATCTGGTCCTTTGCATTATTTATAGACTTACACAGGGCTGGTAAAGAGGGGAAGCTGGATGTTTGTTGCTGTTGTTTTATTATTTTTTTTGTTCATTGCTGGTGAAGTGCCATGAAGAAAGGAACAAAGGCTTCTGGTCAGTGAACATTCACAAGGCAGGTTGATGAGAAATATGCATGCTTTTTCTTCAGTTGTTTTTAAGAGGAAGCAGATGTAAAGTTCCGATGTTAATTCCTAGCCTAATCTGTGCTTGGAAGAGAGATTGCAGGCTGCTGGCCGGCTTTATTGCTCTGCTAATGGAAATCTCACCCTTACTCTTTTCCTGAAAGAAGCAGGGAGAACTGCCCTATGCATTTGCCTGGCAGAGCAGGGGGTACAAGAGCAGTAACTGGCAAGTAGCTGTTAATAACGCTACTTCTTAAGGAGCAGAGTGAGCTGAGTTCTTCTGCTCTGTTGCAGTTTCAACCAGTACTCATAAGCTTCAGGCAGGAGGGATGTTTTCGTAATCATGTGAAAACCTAAGAGTAGGAAGGAGAAAAAGAATAATCCTGTGCTAAGGAGCTTGTGATTTAAAGACAAGCACATTGTTTCAGGATTTAAAGAGATTAGTGCAATGTAACATGAACACTGGGCTAGCTAACTCTGGCCTTCCCAGTTCACCCTTCTTAGCCAACACCTCACATAAATGACCACATGTGGAGGGGAGATATCACAGTTTTCTCTTGCTGTCTGCAGGGCTGTGCTCTACAGTCCTGCTGCTATCAGATGCAGTTATCTTAGCACGTCAAACACATGCTGAGAGAATAAATTTCCATCTGAGAGCACTAAGAGAGATTTTCTGTAAACAAAAGGCTTCTCCAAATCAAAATCCCTTAAAACTGGCAATTCTATAAACTTAGCTGATACTTGAAGATTTGCTGTTTCCTGGTTTTTGTAGAACTCAGATCCTTTAAGGTTCCTCTGCGTCATAACGGACTGCTGTGAATCTTGGGTCCTGCTCACCTTGCTGTCAACAAGACTCCTCAGCTGCATGACCTTTTCAATGTCTTACTTCAGTACTGGCAGAGCAGATGGTTTGGTATCTGAAAAAAAGACTACTATTCTGCAGTTGTTTCTAGTCCCCAAGTCCCTAAGAGGGAACTTTTCTCTAACATCATTGTATTTTTCCAGCTTGTGTCTTTCTCATCACCCAACAAGGCAGAACAGCTTGTTCACACAATAGTCTAAAAGTCCTTTATAACTTTGTCAACCAAAACTGATGCACAATGTCATAAATTACCACACTTGGATTATTCTATAGTGACTCCATGTCTATCATGAAAAAAACTGATTACATTCACCGGTTGACAAGAAGCATTGTCTTGTTTGGGAGGTAGCTCAGCCTAGGTAGGAGCTTATGTCGCTCATACTATTCAAGAAGCTATTCTTATGTGAAGCATCAAGTATGGTTTGTATGTGAAACACAGAAGTACTCTTTTCAGGATGTGAGAATGAGAAGGTTTGTGTGTTCAGTTTCATTTACAACTGTATGGAAAAAATCAAATCTTGCAGAAGTCTCAATGTACGTGCGCATGATATTCTTCTATATTTTTTAATATGAAGCAGTTATGGGTATGTTTTCTGGATTGATTGTCTCAGCCAAAATAAATGATCTTATAAAGTTCTTGTTCAAGTGTTTTTCCAGTATTTTTTTTTTCCAGATCTTGGGCTTTCTGTTCATTTGCTCTGTTACAGGTGAAGACAGTGCTCTGTAGTTAGCGCCTCATGAACTCAGTTAGTTTTAGAGTGACCACTCAGCAAGACAGCAAGTTTTATTAATAGTTCTTTGATTAGAAGGGTGACTATGTTCACTATTTTATGAACTTTTCTAACTTCAGATTAGTTACCAGCATGTGTTTCAGAATCAATTGAATGTCAACCCACATTCTCAAGCAGGTGAGCAAGTCCAGGGAGAAAACCTCTCAGAGCTCAGGTTCAGTGCCAATTAATATTGCAGCAAAAAAAAGGCTCTCCAAGATCCGTAAGACATTAGTGCAATGAAGCTTGTCCAGCCCATTAATTTCAGTGCATTTGTCTGTCAGGCAAAAAGGCACTGATTAGGGACTAATAAATAAATACTAAATGACTAAATAATTTCATGTACAGCAATGTATGCATCTATAGCAATATAGCAATTTATAAAACAACTAGTACAGTGAATTTCTTCTGTATGTATAAAATAAATCACTAGTACTAGAAGATAACAACAGAGATTAGGCTTCGGTTCTTGCATACAAAGAACACAGAAATAAAATCTAATTTATTGTAAAAGGCTCATGTTGGATTTTCCAGTGTAATAGTTAAAAGGTTGTTGCTGAAAAGGAATGTGTGTATGTGTGTATAGTTACAAAAAAACAATGCTCCGTAAAGAACATTGTTCTTTCAGACCTGGTGTGTCCTTCATTTTCAGAGTCATTTGAAGATGAGAGAAACAATATGTGAACATTTTGATAGTCACTTCAAGATGACAAGAAGGGGTGACCTATATTATTTTTGCAACAGTGCTTACAGATGTATAATACCACATAGCAGATATTATATCTTCTTTCATTTCATTGTTTCAATTATTAAAACAAGATTTTTATGAGAATTTGATATTATTTTCATTGACCTTTTCTCCTGAAAACATTTACTGCAACATCTACCATCATTATCCCTTCCATTGGCACCTATGTATAAGGAAATTAAAGCTTTTGGTTATGTTCTTAATGTATTGATCTTTTTTCCTGTTATATTTTGACTTAGGAAAAGACTCTTTAAAATGATCAGTAAATCAAGCTTACAAAATAAATCACCTGCTGCCAGAAACAGCCCTGGAATGCAGACAAGTCTTAAAAGAGATGAAAAAATAATATTTTACCACCACCACCACCAACAACAACAAAAAGGAACAAAATCCAAAACAACAACAACAACAACAAAAAATAGATATTTTGTTTAGAATCAGAGGTTTTCATTCTATCACATCCCCTGGGACAGGGGTAGCTGCTTTCCATTAGGTGACAGAAAGGAGGAAGAACTGAAGACGACACCATAAGAGAGACAAATAGCCATTTCTTTGTCAAAGGAACACTGTTTTCCGTTTATTTTTCATGCTGCATCTGTGTTTTGTTCTAAATTTGTTGTGGAGTTTGTGTCAGTGAAGATTTCCCACTAAGATGCTTCTTCAAGACAGCATTGTCTAGGGACTTGAATCACTTGAAAAAGCAATAAAATGGTTTTCGACATATGTCTTACAGGCTAAAACAACAGCAGCTTTGAGAATAAAATTACACATAAGGCTTAAGATGGTCTAATGAGTTCCTGCCACTGAAAGGGGAAAGTCTCCCTTTACCTCCCAGCCTCTTAAGCTGCAGTCTCTGGGCTTGGCTGGAGACTTTTGACGTCATGCCATGCCAGTGGGTTTGTATGCCTGCTGGTGGCTCAGGGGACCAGAGATCTCATTTGGCTCAGTAAAGGGTTAATTTGGCACCAGAGGTGGCAGAAGAAAGAAGATGAGGTCACTCAGTCATCCCCTCATTTCAGTCTGGAGTGAGATGCTGGATTGACACAGCTTTTCATATGGTCTAGCTTAAGCTCAGGTTTATGGTGCAAGAAATGCTCAACTCCACTGTGGTTCAGATGCAAACAAAAACAAGCCTCCTGTTTTAAAAAGAAATAAATCAGCTTAATCCAAGGCTGTGAGCTGTGGCAGTGATGGGAACATTCTGTTTTTGTTTCTGCATTTATGATGTTGCTTTTAGATCACTTTAAAAGAAATATTAGGCTATCAACACAACAGTATGTGGCAGGAAACAAAAATAGTCTTGGAACACAGTAGCAAAAATAGGGAAAAATGTGGCCACACACAAAATTGTTTATTATATCATGGATTTCAGTCCAATTACTTGCTGTCTGAGACACTCCCCTTAAGAGGGTGCACACAATGGTTTATCACATCCTACTCCTATTACAGTCTGAGAGCTCTGAAAATGTACTTCACCTCTCCATGTTCAGCATTTATTTCTATCACTAAAAGGCAGCTGTTCCTGACATGGAAAACTAAGGCCACTTTGTGCCATAAAAAAGACATCTGTTCAGTGGTTGGAAGGGACAATAAAGGTTTGCTGTAATACAGTAGTCCTACACAGCACAGTTAGTCTGGTCCTGGTAATGATTATAATTAGGACTGACTGATTTACCCTGTGGAACATGATTAAAAACTTTTACACTTATCATAGGTCCTTTGAGTGCTGCCATGCACTGCCATGAGGTGAGTCATTTTAAGTATCTTGTGAGATTTGATGTATTTGTGGCTATTTCCCATGTTTCAGAAACTACTTGAACCTTCTCAGTGACATAATGTGAAGCGTCAGCTATCCACCGTACACCTTGACAAAAGGGGTGTTTCTCATGCAGGAAATGTTTGCATAGGAAATGTAGCTATCTGCTCTCCACTGTGCTCATGTGATTCCTCTGTAATACAGGAGTGTGTACAAGCAAAAAATATATATATATATTCAAGAGCTTGATGTTTGCTCTTAAGTAAGTCAAACAAATGGAGGTGTAACCTAATGGTTTAAAAACAAAGTTGTGTCTCTCCACACCTGTTGTCTACAAATAGTTCAGATCTTAGAATTAAAAAAAAAATAAGGTTGGAAGAGACTGTAGGATATCATCTAATCAAGTCTCCTGCTCAAAACAATGGTAGTTTCAAAGTTAACTCCAAATCTTGTGTAGTTAAGTTGTAGATATCTCCGGAGATAGATATTCAATAGCTTTTCTGGATGAACCTCTTCCAGTACTGCCCAATATTTGACAGAACCCTTACGTCCCACCAGAATTTCCCTTGCCACAATTTCTGTCCGTGGGCGTTTCATGGCCTCTCAGTAAGTATCACTAAAAAGAGGCTGTCCCCACCCTCCCCACAGTCTCCCTCTAGGTGAGGAAAGACAACATCTAGCTCCCTGTTTAGTGTTGTTTTCTGCAATCCCTGTTCCCTCAGCCTTTCCATCTATCTCATGTGCTCCAGCCCCTGAACCTGCTCTGGACTCTCTCTAGTTTGTTGCTCTCTCTTGTACAGGCGTACCCTGAAACTGGACACAATCTAGATGCAACCCCACTGGTTCTGAGTGGTTCTGAGAGCGGAATAACCTCTTCTACTTGATAGCTACTCTTCTGCTAATGCAGACCAGTAAGGAGTTCAGTATGTTTCTTATGTTTTTTTTTAAACTGTATAAATTGGAGATTTCATATTTGTCTTGAAGCTTTGTATTTCAGACTTCTTTGTACTGCCATGAAGACTGAAGAAATGGTCTGAATTTTTTTTTTTTTTTCATATAAAAGAAAGCTGGTTTCTCAGGAGAGCATCAGGCCCTTACAGCTCATGGGTTAGGGCAAAACATCAAACCTCTCAGCTATAATTATGGGAGTTGGCACCAAGAGACATCTGCTACTGTAGACCTTATAAAAAGGAAAAACAGAAAGCACCTTGGAAGGAAAGTGGAGTTGCATATATGTTTTGAAAGGCAGCATTCAGCTACTGGGGATGCCATTCGATCTAAAACACTATTCTCCCTTAGGATGCTGGCTAGTCAAGCCGTTTCATGCAGGCAGAAGTGTCTCTCTGGGTCCTTACATAACCCCTTTTTCTCTTGTAGGAAAAACCGAAGAACATAACAAGTCCTTTATTGTTAAAATTTCTCTTCATCCATTCTTTGGCCCAAAAGTGATGTTTCCTTTACTAGGAACTTCATCAAAATGCCAATACTCACCAGGAAGAATTAACTAGCAAACGGAAAGCATAACTTGAGATTTGGTCTTCAGCCCAGCATAACAAAGGCTCTTCTCACCAATACAATGTCCCTTTTTCCTAGCTCAAAATGGAAATGTCTCATTTTTTATGCAAGAACACTCACAGTTTCTAACAAAGTATTTCAGAGCTTGTAAGTCAGTGATAATGTAGTTCTATGTAGTTCTTATGACATAGATCAATACTGGAGTGTCTGTTTAGCTAAGATATAAAAGGATTAATCCTTGTTCTCCTCTTATCTGCCAGTATGCCACCTTTTCCTTGCCCTAGTATGCCTGAAAATCATCATGCTGAGATGATTTTCCACAGCAATCACGGAACTACAATGATTTTGTGATTCTATGATTCTGTGATCTACATTGTGCTTCATTCAGCCTGTCTTACGGAGGAATCCTGACATGGTGATATAAGAAAGGCGGGGCAACGCATCATTTATTTTGTCTCAATCTAGTGCCTCAATCATCACAAAATCACCTTCCTTCCCCCGACTTGGTTTGTAACCTTGGTACAATTTATCTGTGCTAAATGTATACCTTGTTTACCGAGGACTGATGGCTATAAAGTTTCCCTAGCATATTTTTTGGCTTTCAGTTAAACTTCTACTTTTTTTCATGCAAAACAAAAACTAAATTACCACAGACATCCTAGTACACCAGAAATGCATGGCAAATTATCTCTCTCCTCCAATGGGGTTTGTAATTACAGTGCAACAAATGAAAGCAAACACAGGCTTTTTTTGTGCGCATGCTATCCAATTATAAGTGAAGTTAATCAACTTGAAAGATTAAGCATAAGGCGTTTACAAGAGTGTATGTGGAAGGGAGAAAAATACAAAAGAAGCACCCATCCATGCACTCAGTGCTTGCTGTCATTTCTGTACTGAATCTTTTCTACTTTTAACTTACTTGTATTTGGTCAGTGATCAAAGGAAATATTAAAACACTTCACAAGTAAATTACCCAATAAATCAACATGATTTCATCCTTTGCTCACCTACCGAGTTTGTGATTAAGAGAAAAAAAATGCTGTAACGATGGCTTCCTGAAACTGCCCTGGGAGTCTTCATTTAGATTTCCATTTTCCAGGAAATCTTGGGAGTCTTGGGTTAAAAAGGCAACAGATGCTAGTGAGAATGTTCTACAAAAAGTATTTGACTGTTCATAATTTTATTCTTTGCTGTGTGGTTTTAAATTAAAGCACTGTGATGTTGATAATGAGAAAAGTTTTATAAAGACAATTTTTATAATCTCAGTTGCGCTGTCTGAAAGCACAGTTTGTGGTGGGTAAGGCCTTATTTGTTTTACACAGCCATGTAAAACAGTTGAAAAATATTGTTCATAAGTAGTGACATAACCAAATGCAGAGTATGAATTCCTGTGAACTTATCATTTTTTGTGCTGCTGTTTTTGTCCATTTGCTGTATGTGACTGTGTCTCAGTGTCTTCTGTATAGTTTCATTTCATATTAACAGTCATAAGGCTATGCAAATTCCATGTAAGCAGTTGTTTACCTTGTTTTTAGAAAGCTTTTTTTTTTTTCCTCCAGTGACATCTGTTTGGCCTTCACATGTTTCAATTTGGCCAGAGATATTCTAGTAGATAATATGTTGTTATTATCTTTACAGCTACTTCATTTTGGAAAGGACTTCTGGTTAGCTGGAGGATGTACAGAGCTGTAATGATGAGGAGAATTAATTTTGGAACAAACCTAGAAGAGACTTTGTAAATTCACCATTAAGTGTCTTAGTTTTTTCCATATATCAGACAAGTATCAGTGGAGCAAACATGGAAAAATCACTGGATTGGTATCTGTGACTGCTGCTCTGCCATAGCTCTATTTTTATGACTTTTTTTTCCTTTTGATGTTTTAGTAGAATGATTTAATTCCAGGATCATTGGTGTCCATTGTATCACTTCTACTTCTGGTTCCCATTCAAAGATCTCTTCTCTGGCCATTCAGTGGTTTGTCAGCATTTGTGTAGGGCTACAGGGAGCAGTGGGGAGTACAGAAATATAGTCATGTGGTGTGTTTGGAGGGTTTGCACACTGTTATTTAGTTCTTCTGGCTGTACCTAGGGCACCTAATACCTGGATACGCATCTGTGGAAGAGATTTTTTGTAGTCCAAAAATTCAGAATACAGATCATGTTTCATCACTGAGAAAATATTTCAAAATAGGTCATTTCACGTTTTAATTATAGTGTTTTAATTATAGTGTCTATTAGAAATACTATTTAAAAAGTTTTTACATGTTCTTTTAATCTATATTTATGGTGGTATATAAAATGATAATTCAAATAATTTCTTTCTTTTTTCTTTCCCAGTGGGCACAGACTGATGACTTCACTGAACTTTGAAACATGGGGAACACATCTTACTCCTCTATTTCAAGAAAGCAGAAAAAAATATTCATATGAAAATAATTTCAAGTGAGTCCTAAAGTCTGGTACCACCAGAAGGTATGAAATGCAGCATTTAAATGCAATATAAAACTCAACTACTTAAATCTACAGTTCAACCTCTTTCTTCAATTTCATCAGTCTTTGAAGTTTTGGAAAACTACAAGTAAACAAAATGTCCATGATTATTTTTCTCCATTTTGAGGTAAGTAGAAAGTTAATCCCTTTCTGTCATGGTAGAGACTTTGTTGACCAGCCCTGTAGTGCCCTGGACTTGGCTGGTGGGGAAGGAGCAGCTGCAGCCACATGGCAGCCCTCAGGCCAAGCCTGGAGATCCACCTGACATTGGCAGTGCCCCATGCTGTCCCTTCACACAGGCAGCCCTAGGAGGGTGGGAAAGAGCTTGGGAAGGCTGTGGGTTCCTCTGTGAGGTTTCATCTTCCTACAGCATCAGCGAAGCCTCCAACTACAATACTGACCTTAGCTGAAATTACGGCTTTGCTGTTCATATCGCTGAGGTACAGTTCTCTCTGCACCTAATCTGGATGGAGACAGATGGATTTCCAGGTGAGAAAATGACTTTCTATTTCCACTAAGGTCCCATGGACAGAATGAGTGCACAAGATTCAAGTCTCGACTGACCAAGTTCAGACCTGAAAGTTTAGAAGGATCTACCAACGGTGGTACTCAGCAACATCAGCAGTTCAGCAGGTATCCATCTCATTGAGGTATTCAAGAAACATTTTCCCAGTACGGTGCACACTCATTTGAGTTACACTGAAATGTAATATTTTCTTTTTGACACATAATTTGAGATCTACTTTTACAAATCTTTCATAGTGTACATTACTTTTTTATTTCTTAACCTTTTCCGGGGCTTCTCCAAATATTGGTCTGCAGTCAGCAAATACTTTCTTTTTTCTGATTTTATGTAGTCCTCACGTATTTACAGATATTTTTAGAAGGGTTTTCACACTGCAGGCAGAAGTTTAGTCTTGCAAGCAGTCAAATATTGAAATTTTTCTTTCTGAAAACAAGAATTATTTGCCTCCAATTTTGAGATAAGAGGTTTCAATTACAAAAATAAATAAATTAAAATCTCAAGTAAATATCAACATCTGACTTAAAAATAGACTTTTCAGAGGAGTTTTCCTTGTCATCTCTTTGAAACACATTTTATAACCATCTAAGCAGAAATAGCTCCAGACTCTGGCTAATGGTTATAAGGCTCTACGGAATGTGACATTAATTTTCTCAAGACAATTTAAACCAAATGCAATTCATATCAAACAACAACATACCTTCCTAGCTGGCACTGGCACCAAACGTCAATGGTCTCATTTTCTCACCACAAACAGCTAATTAAAAAAAAAAAAACCATTATGCAATGCTGTCTTGTTAAGAACAGTTTGTTTAAATAGGATTTATAACTTTCATGCCAAGTTTGAGATCTTGAAAATTTAATTTCTCTGTGGGAGGAAGAAATGTGCTTCTTTCCTTGCCCAAATGTAACTTTCCCCCAAACCACAGTGGGACTTCTACTTGTGGTCTTGTGGATGACCTGCCATGGTTGCAGCAAGTGCACATGCTGTCTGCTCCCTTTGCAGGTAACACTACTGCAGAGCACCAGAACACAACTAGCTTCTTTGAGGAGCTTTTGTTTCTCCAGTACCTGTCTTCCTTCCCTGACAGGGGATCAATAGCTCAACTTGCATATGCAGAGCAGCCCTGTACAACCTATCAGGCCCTTTGACTTTTTCTGTCACTGAAATATTGCACCTCTCCTTCCACCACTGTGTATTTCAGTTGCGCTGGCTGAGATGGGCTCTGGGCACGGACCAGGACACAGCAAATGACTATTGGTTCATTTTGACCCTTGGATGTGCAATTCTGTACTCTGTGAGGATAGGAGAGGAAGGTGAGCTGTTATGAAGAGTCTCTAAGGGCTGTGGATGGCCATCCACACACAGAGGCTGGTCTGCCAGTGAAGGGGAGGGAATGACAGCCCCAGTCCAAGCAGAGCCCAGGCTATGACCGTGGGCTTAGCAAACCTCTAATCCAGGTCAGAGGCTGCTCCACATAGAAGCCTGCTTTAATGGTGCAGAGAAGACTCAGGCTAAGAGAAAACCACAAGACAAATAATAAAAAAAAAAAGCCACAAAGCCTTGTGGCTGACATGCCAGAAGGCTGTGCTGCCATTCAGCAAGACCTGGACAGGCTGGAGAGATGGGCAGAGAGGAACCTGATGAGGTTCAACAAAAGCAAGTGTAGAGTCTTGCACCTGGGGAGGAATAACCGCATGTACCAGTACAGGCTGGGGGATGACCTGCTGGAGAGGAGCTCTACAGAGAGGGACCTGGGGGTCCTGGTAGACAACAGGTTGGCCATGAGCCAGCAGTGTGCCCTGGTGGCTAAGAAGGCCAATGGGATCCTAGGGTGCATTAAAAAGAGCATTGCCAGCAGGTCGAGGGAGGTGATCCTCCCCCTCTACTCTGCCCTGATCAGGCCTCACCTGGAGTACTGTATCCAGTTCTGGGCTCCCCTGTATAAGAAAGACAGGGACCTCCTGGAAAGAGTCCAGCGGAGGGCCACAAAGATGATAAAGGGCCTGGAGCATCTCCCCTATGAGGAGAGGCTCAGTAANGATTCTGTGATATTTTTCCTTTCCCTGTCACAATGGCGAAAACTAATTTTAAAAGTATGTGCTCATTATAAGCCTGACGGATTACTTCAGTAATCTCAGGTCGGGTCTTGGATGTTTTGGTCACCTTTTTTGCCAATGGGGTCAGCTGCTTCTTCTGTGTAGATGTGTGTGCACGTGGGAGAGGGAGACAGCAGCAGGAAGACGTTGACAGATACATCTTCACTGCCTATCCTGGAATTCAGCAACGTCTTAGTAGACTGTTTGGCAAGTCACAGGGAACCACAGGGAGTAGGTACCTGCAGATATTCTAATTAGGAGTAAACTAATGAGAGCATTTGGACAAGGAGGGAGGCAGAGTAAACAACTACAGGTAAACAGTTCAAAGCCACAAATCTGGCATAAACCACTTGTCTCCAAGTCTGCTCTGCTTCTGCCATTCTCCCTATTCCAGGGGCTGATATGGGAGAAAGAAGGATGCTGGGTCTCTAGAAGCAGGACATTGGGTCTCCTGTGGGAGACAGAGGTAGAGGAGGAAAGAACAGTAAGCAGAGTAACTGCAGCTGCTGGAGAGAATTTAAATCCTTCCTGCTTTGTGGCTTCCTGCAAGTCAACAGCATCTAAATGTCGTATCTCCTTTCTGGCAGTCAAACATCAAACATAAAGTTACCTTCCATTCAGCTCTCCATAAAGATCTATCAGGTGTGTTGTGAATATTCTGCAATTAAAATGAGACTCTTGTGTAAGGGCCGCTTGCCTGATAGAGTGTTTCAGGACCAAGCCCTAGTTTACTAGGAGAAAATTAGAATAACGTCAGAGCTATTATCTCCCTGGGACACATGCTTGAACCCATTTATCTGCTAAGTTTCTGCTTTCCAACTAGAGGCAGCAGGAGATGAACAACCCCAGAGGGAGGGTGGCGGGGGGAAAGAAAGAGGTTATTGTCATAGAGGCAGTAACCTGCAAAATCTGCAAAGCTGCCTTCATCTTTTCCCTTTGCTGTCCAATGTTTCATCAACTTAGCTCAGCTGTTGGTGTTTTCCATTAGGCTTACTGTCAAAATAAAAATAAAAAGGGAAGATAGTGGCTGAAAGGGAGAGAGAGGGGGAAGAGACCAAACATCTTTAATTTATAATTTCAAAAAGGATTATGTTAAATTCCTTTTTTATGCTTTTCCAGTTTGCTAACGTTTACATTTAATCTCACTTTGATACTTACCAGTATCTGCTTTAGTATAATCTGTCTCCTTCCCTCATTCTTCCATTTTGACTAAAATGTGGCACAACCATTAGATCCAGCTCTTAAAGACACAGAGTCACATTTTGCTTTTGCCTCAGTTATGCTGACAACTGCCAGCATTATGTCAGCAGACAGTGAGACTTTCTAGACATTGAACATATGTTGATGTGGAACCCTCCACACATTTGATCTTATTATATTTTGTCGTTGTATGTTTTATTGATCATGAGGCCATACATGTCACTAAAGGAGGCTACCCAGCAAGAAGCTTAACAGTGATACAGAACATAAATTCAGAATTACTTGGGCACTGCAATTGTCTCAGAAGGGATTTTATCTGGACATGTTTTCCTGCTCTTTTTTAAAGTTCTGCTTGGTTTCTAAGCCACCTTCTAGCACTCACTATGAGCATCACTTGTTATCACTGTAGTGGCACCTTCCTGTGTTCAGATACAATTTGTCCCACATCCTTGTAGCATCCAGCCGTCTCAGAATTAACACAAGACATGGGATCTCTCCTGCAAAGAACCAGATCCAAGCCAGTGAGGCCAAGGAGCTCCCAGTTGCACGAGCCTGGCTAGCTAGAGACCAGTTAGGGGCTCGGGGTTGTAATGAGGCTACAAGAGTGAAGGAAGCTGCACTGGCTGGAGCAAGACAGCCTGTCCTCATCCCCTGAAATGGAGCAGCATCAAGTGGGGATAGAGATACTCACAACCTAATGAACCTCTTGATAAATCAGCTCCTGTGGAAACATCAGGCTGGGGTTCCCCTGTATCCTGAGGCTGTATATCTCCTGAGTAGGAGCAGGTATTTAAGAGTGCAGTTTGGCATTGCTGAACCTCCACTCTTACTATTGGTTCAGCAAGTTCCAGAGGCTGAGTTCAAAGTACGAACTTGAAAGTACTGGGAGACCAGAGAATCACAGAGGCAGGGCTTGGAAATGAGTTTCATTTCCCCTAATTTTAGGCATCTCTGATGAGGAAACCTGCAGCTGAGCAAGCAGTCAGTGAAGAGTCAGTTCAGACACCTGAGTCTGAGACCTGCAGAGCTGTACTGAGGCTGCAGCAGAGAGTGGCTCCTCTGTGAGCGTAGGGAGCTGGCCCAGTCTGCTTAACACTTTATGCTAGCATGGAATTTCTCTATTCTTTTCTCTGTTCCAGCCATTCTCTGCCGTTTGGCTCAAACCTCTGCTTCTATATTACAACTGCACCTGCATCTTATAGGACATTACTTCTTTTGTGTTCCACATTTCTTCTGCTGTGCTCTCTTCTCTGTTACTTCCTGACCTGCAGTACTTCAGCAATGGGATTATTCCTTATCTCCTGTTACACCTCTGCACACTCTCTTGACCAATTTATTTCTGCGTGAGAGCACTTAAGAGCTGTCCAGCCTCTGCTGTATCAGTTAATCCCACCATGTAATTGGTGTTGCACAGCCATCCTACTGTGGGCCCTATGAGTAGGGCCCCTAGGGCAATCTGGTGGGTCTGGTGTCTTTACGGCTCCCATTGTACCCTTCTCTGACTCTCTCGATGGTACCTGCTCTCTTCAGCCTGTAGATCTGAAGCAGTTGTCTTTCCCGCACCCTGGGTAGCCATACCACTGCACCTTCTTGATGCTGAGCTTTTCCAGGCAGATCCATGTTATTAGAGACACAAATTCTGCTTGATGGAATCTGATATCTGAAGCCTGGCTTAAAGACAGGATGTTCACATAGCTGCGTGAGTACAGACATACGAAAGACAAGCAAACAGATAGGCATCTTACTTTACATTAGGCATTTGTATTTTTCTCCAAAAGGAATATTCATAAAACCTGTATCTGTTGATAAAAACCTACTACTGCTTTCTGTGAAGCCTGACATAATGATCTGGCTCCAAGGGAAGCCAAACTGGAAGCATTTCTTTGGCTGTTTGCATAACTCTTCTGAGCTCTGTGAGCTCAACTAACAGAAGTACTAAATCCAGGCCATTCTTGGTTTGGACTTTAGTACTCAAGCTTTACTTAATGAGGCTTATTAAGTGCAGTTCTGCTTACCAGGTCTCCTGTTACAGATGCACAATTAATGCTGAATGGAAACCAGGCCTTTTGACCTGCAAAAGCATTTCTAACATCAGAAATCTTTTATCTGTGTTGAGATAAATCCAATACCCTTTAGAGAAAGAAAGAGAGGTTCTACTTCACTCCTTTCGCAAAAGGGGTTTCACTTTTTGTAGTTACTGATTTAGAAGAATGAGGAAGGCATTACTCAGGGATATAACATTTACATGGGATGTGGAGGAGGCAGATTTGGCTCCCTGCCTCAGTTAATATTGGTTTACTTGGAGGAAATGGAGTGCTTACTACAGAGACAGTAGAAGAGCTCTCTCATGATGTAGTCAACAGGCTCTTGTCTCAAACATGGGAACTGCAAGGGCTTGTATCCAGGTTTTACATATCTTGTAGCAATGCACTGGAAGATTTTATCCACCCACTGAGGCCTGGAGTTTGACCAGACATTCCTGCTGGGACGTAGAAATGTTTCTTCCCAGAATTAGTACAAATATGTCCCTTACCTTTGAAAGTTGAAGGATCCGGCCTTGCTTGGTCTAGAGAAGAGAAGGCTGTGGGGAGACCTCATTATGGACTTCCAGTATTTAAAGGGAGATTATAAACAGGAGGGAAATAAACTTTTTAAATGGGTAGATAGTGATAGGGGAATGGTTTTAAACTGAAGAAGGGAAGATTTAGATTAGATATCAGGGGGGAGTTTTTCAGGCTGGTGAGGTGCTGGAACAGGCTGCCCAGAGAGGCTGTCTATGCCCCTGGAGGCGTTCAAGACCAGGCTGGATGAGGCCCTGGGCAACCTGATCTAGTATAGAGCTGGGGGTTAGCAACCCTGCCTGCGGCAGGGGGGGCTGGAACTTCATGATCCTTGAGGTCCCTTCCAACCCAAGCCATTTCATGATTCTATGATGAAGTTCCTGTTTCCTTTAACTGATGTTTTCTGTGAAGAAATATTCTCATCATACAGTTCTGTACTAAGTCTAGACTCATCGAATTTCCTATTTACATTCCTGAATCTCATTGATTTTCCTATTTACAAAAGAGAGACAACACTTTCTTCCTCTCCTTTGCATTATCACTGTCATTGTCTGTAAATACTTCTCTTTCTTTTAGCCACAGGTGATGTACAACAAATGGATCAGTGCGACATCCACTGCAGTTTTGATGTTGTGTACTACAGAAACAGCTGGGAGACATGGTAGTGGCTCAAGATGCACTGAGCTAAAGGAACTCAGCAACATGGAACTGCCCATCTTACAGATAGGAGCTAGATCTCTTTCATGGTGGCCAGTACCACTAGTTCATTGGAGGTTTGGTGCTAGCCTAGAGATAATGAGACTTCTCTCTTGGTCTCTTGGCATTTGACAGCACAGTCCAAGAGGCAAGGAGCAGTGAATACAGATTTTTACAAATGACAAGTACAAATATCACAGAGGTAAGGTCACTGCAACGCAAGCAATTCCATACTACCATACTCCACAGGGATGAAAGACAGCTTTGCTTCTCATGAGAGGAGCTGCTCTAAGCAGTATGCTCAATCTCTCCATATGTATACGCACATATGCACATACAATTACACGTATAATTCTGGAAGGAATTTGCTGGGTTTTTTTCCATTACATTTGCTTTTAAACTTTTGTGCCAAACAGAGGAAGGAGGAAAGTGAGAGTACTTCAAAAAGAAACCAGCCCACACCCTTCTAAGCAATGAGAAAGGTAATTTGATTGTGTTGTTATCTGTGCACTGTGACATACACAATCAAGAAATCTTTGCAGATAATAGGCACCATATGCTATTAATTTTGCCAGTTTACGGGTGCTAGGCAGAGGACAGGCAGCCAGTTCTTGAATGGGGCAGAGAAATATAGCAGACTGCACTGCAAGCTAGATTTTCCCCTGAGGCAATGTCTGACACAATTGGCAGCTCATTTCTCCTGCCTCTGGATGTGAGATACTGCTGAATGCCTCCCTTGTGCAAGGGCTGGTACTGAGCTAAAGGTGGGCCTGGTGCCAACGATTACAGTTCCCATTAACTGGAATATACATTAACTTGAGAGATTGTGGACCTCTCAAGTGAGGGAATGGTTGGCTGTATGAATCCATTATTTATTTCCCTGGAGAAGGAGCTCTGTTGTGTGCCTATTATTTATTCACTCACAGAATCTGTTTGTTTGATTTGTTGTTGTTGTTTTTCTTTTAGGAGGAGGGATGGGGAGAGGAGAACTGACATTGTTGAATACAGTTCCATAAAGGCCTTGGGCCAGTTTCATCACTATACTGCAGCATTTCAGGCAGTCAAGTGCCGTGACATTGGTCAGATGCAGGCTGCTCAGGTTGGGGACGTACCTCAGCAATGAGCAGCTCCTTGAGCCCTGCGGAATAGCCACGAGCTTGCATCTGCCTCTGCACCACCATGTATGTATGTGCAAGATGAGATGATGTCATGGGAGCCTGAGCAGAGAGGGATCACATATGTGAAGAAAGTCTCTCGGAAGTGTAATTGTTCAAAGCAGTTATGAGAGCTCTTTTGAACTTGACACTCTACCCGTGGCTTACACTCTCCTTTGTTCCATTACCCTTGAATGAATCTGTCGTCCTGGATAGGTTTTAGCTATAAGCATCATTTCTTAAATCAGTGAGCTGTCTCTCCTGAAGCCTACAGCACAGTCTTTGGCTTTAAGGTGTTATTCACTTTATATATCAAGAAAAATCCTGGTTCACATGTGGGAAAAGTATGTCCTGAACAGCCACCCAACTCTTCATGTATTCAGAGTATTGATTTCTGTTTGGTCTGTGCAATCTGGAAGATTTAATTGGTCCTGACCTCCTTTCCATCTCCAGCCTATGTATTATTTTCTGTGCTGTCAGTAGAACAGTGTGTCTCTGCTCTTACCACTAGATCAAGTTGTTGATTCACAAAAGAGAGATGAGGAAAGCCCTGGAGACATGAGGAGCTAGTATCTGCTGCTGTTTTTCATCCCTCACTCCCTTCCATTATAGAAACATGTCTTGAGCTATAACTTTGAGGAGCCAGTCATTTTTTCACTTCCTTTAGGCTGCTAAACAGATCTTTGCGCTAAATATCCCAATAGTTTAGATCATTCTGCAATGAATCAGGATGTGACCTGTTGAATAAAACAAGATGAAAATTCCTCTTTCTTCCTTTGTCTTTGTGGCTCAGTGCAAAGACACGGCATGGAGGACTGATTTGATATCGAAGGCCCCAGCAGAAGTGAAGTCTCACATGTGCTTGGTATGGCACAGACAGTCTCTGGCCAAAGCATTTTGCAGCCTAAAGAGGTAAAGAAATGAGGAACAAGGGCAATATTGCCTTCCCTTTTTTGTGCACATAGGGAATCAAGGCAAAGAAAAGTCAATGATGTACTCAAAGTTTGCCTTTTGCCTGAAGCTTACACCACACAGAAAAAAAAAACAGAAGGGCTTCTGAATACCTCTTGAAAACCTTTGACACAAAATTGTTCTCATATTTGAAAATCTTACTGCTTTAGAGAATGATTAATTATTTCTCTGGAAGTCTGACAGCCAAGCATGCTAGTAGCATGGAAAAATAATGTGTGAAAATCTGCATGTGCTCAGTGGATCTAATGTGTCAGGCACACATCAGGCCTTCTGTTTCTTTAAGAATGTCTTAACTCTCTGCATCCTTCCTACCTGCAAAGTAGTTTAAAGGGCTCTTTTAGGCAACAAGAAACTACCAGGATTTAACAGCAGAAATTCTATTGTGTGATTTCTGAATGTAAAAATAAGCTCTCTGGGGGACGAATGCTCATATTGTGGAGGGGAACACTCAGTCCACAGACCTTGCTTTGCAGGTCTCCTGTTGCATTTTTCATTTGCCCATGTGTCTGCTTGAGGAGGAAGGAAGAGCTGGAAGGCTCCTTCCATCTTGAGGGAAAGGGCTTAATTCTCATCATACTCATGTTTGAAGTCACCAGCACTTTCCTAAGCAGTTGTACCAGTGCTACGCTGCAGTCAGCAGTAGAAGTTTTCAGAGCAGGAACAACTGAAATCTAACCTTTATTTTGTGCTTCCCATTGATTTAAGTTTTATCACTGGCCTTTTGTGAAGAGTCCAGCTCTGTTCAGTATTTCTGCCTGTATGCTAATTCCATAACCTTGTGTGCATCTGGCACCTATTCTTAATCCCATCCCTCTTCTGTCATCCTCTTTGTATGATCTAGCCTCATCCCACTCCCATTTGACTCTTTACATGATGCAACTGCATTTTTCCCTTCCTCTAATGCTATCATCACCTAATCCATCTTTACTGTGTTTCTAATCTCACAGTTTTGCAATTATTAGCCAGAGACTTTGCCTCTCTCCTTTCTTCGGTACAATTCCTTCCACAGTTTTAGCAAACTGATGAATCCAAGGTCATACTCCAACCAAAACAGAGCTCTGTAGAGCTCTGGTTTGGCTGCTCTTGCTAATGACTTGTGGTAATGAGCTTATATTTATCATTTAGTGTTTCTTTCTGTTCCAGAGATGGCATCAATTATTCTTGGTTTTGTATTGTCAAGTTTTGTTTCTCTTTTGTTCTGGATTTAACATTTCATGGACATATTTACTGAAAAGATTTTTTTCTTATGTTCTGAGGATTCAATCATAAAACTCCACCTGTGAATGTTCACTGTGGTTATTATTGACTTTCTAGGCTGAAAAGCAGGAAATTCTCTGCATAGCTGACCTTCCTTTATGGTTTTAGCAGTGACTTGTGACACAAAATTCTTGTCTGCTTTATTTCAGACCTCGTTCTACAGTAGCACTGCTAACAGCATTTTCGCTTGCTTAACTGCAAGTCATGGACTTAATGTTTGCATTGGCTTTTTGTTATTGAAGCTTACACTGATGGCCAAGTGATTGTAAAAAAAGCAGAACTGATGGAACATTTTAAAAAGTTTAATTTTCCAAGAGAGTTATGCTGTGTTACCCAGAAAGGACTACTTCCTTATAAGCTGTTGTAAATCAGCGCAGATTCCCTAAAATAGGAGGAGCTCTGGTGATTTTACATCAACAACTGCCCTTGAAGCCACAAGGAAAATTAATAGTCTGCATTTTATAATGTGCTGCCAGAGAAAGAAGTGAGACTTCCATCAGTGACTTTCCATGATAAATTCTGTACGTCCAAGCTGACTTCTGTATTTCCATGCTGAGTCCTGTAACTTCATGTTCCTTCTTCTGTGGGCTGGCTTGAGCATCATTGTCTTGACTGATGCTTGAGGAGCAGAACAAAAACAAAACAAAAAAGAAAGAAAGAACTGGCAACACCACCACCAAACAAAATCTTGCATATTCTCTTTATAGTTTTGGATAAAAATGTGTAATCTTTCGTTTTCATATAGTGCTACACGCAGTTGGCCAAAGCATCTTTCCTAGAATGTTAGTTTTATTAGAATTCATTCAGTAGAGGCTCTGGCTCAGCATTGCTGTGTTTAACTGTGATCATGCTTAACTTTGCTCTGAGCTGTATTCACAGCCCCACTTGCAGTATCTACGCTGTCTATATGGTGCGTGGATAGAGCGTTTGATGTCTGAGTGGTTCATATAATCCAGGCTGAAAACCAGACAGATCTAAGCTAGTTGAGAGAAAATACCAAGGTGAAAGGAGCATATTAAATTTTGTATCTCTTTGGAGCTTCGAGTTAGTCGAAGTTATTTGTCTTTGCTCAGGTTCATAAAGATGAATCCTCTCCTGACTTCTTGTATCTAAAGCAGGGGAATGCTCTCTCCTCAGTTAGTTTGTGTACGTAACCAGGATCCAAGAGCTTGTATTCAAATACCTTTTCTTCCTAAAGCAACTTGATCTTTCATCCTCCATAGGCATCTGGTATCTACAAGGTTATTCTGTTAATTGAATGAATCCTACTTCAAAAAAGAAAAAAAAAAAAGGAAGAAAACAAACAAGTGGATATCTGAGTAGGTAATAAGATCTGTATTTCCTGTACGAATGCTGTGACCATGGCAAAAACATCATCCTTGCATTCCTTCTCTCTACCAGAATGAATATTTTATTATCTCTTGCACATAGCAGTGGATTCAGCAATGGAGTTGAAAAGCTCCATCCCAGAAGTCCCTGTAGTTTAGGGCTCAGGAGTCCTCTTCTATGATATGTATTCATATCTTCCCAGGCAGAGAAAGGCTCTGAGTCAGGATACCTTTCAAAGCATGTGACTTCCTGAACAATGAAGTCAATGCATTCCTGATTATGAGGAAATATATCTGAAATGTGCAGCATTGGACTTGAGAAGGGGCATTCACAGTCATATTTTTGTAAATGTTAAGGCAAGTCTCAATATTTTGTTTGAAATGTGAAATTGGACGTAAGCTGTTTCTTTTTTTCAAGATAGATAAAGTGATACAAGTATTTAAGGAATTTCACAAGGGAATCTTAGGCATAAACTCAATTCAGGTATCTGCAGAGCTGCATGGGGAGAATTTAAATGTTGGTTACTTAAATGGTAGTCTAAACCATTAGTACAGCATCTAAATGCTCTTGTGAATATGAATTTGAACAGTTAGAACAAGGTACCTAGAGAGCTCTGGGCGGGAAGAGCAATAGAAAGATTCCTCAGGATCCCTTCCAACTCACAGCTCTGGGGTAGTGCTTCATGGCTATATGAGACCAGGTGAGATTCTGCCATCCAAACTTCTACTACAGGAAGCTGCAAACAGCAGCTGAGGGGCCAGCTGAAGTCATCTGCAATAATGAGATTCAGCTGCCAATAGTCTGGTTTTGGAAAAACTTCTCTTCATCTCCTGTAAGCTCTGTTGTGCAGCTATATATATATATATTTCCTAATTATGTGGGTACTGCTTGGCATCTTGGGTAAGCTTCTTTCTCTTCTTGGTAGATGGCACTGGTGCTGTTTGAGCTGATGTGGATTGGGACCTTATGTTTTGGACGGAGGAATGGAAGGACCAGCCCTCGTTTCTAGACCCAGCTCTACCATCATTCACCAGCTTATTCAGTGAGTGAGTCACTTCATGTGCACGTCTCAGTTTATCCATCTCTATGGTGCAAAGGGCCCAAAGTCTGTGTTACACATAGATATTCCACTGTGCTGGCATACCAGCAAGCAGATGTCTCACAGCTTACTGAGTAGGGCAGGAGTCTGGCTGTAGAGTAGAGCTTCAGGTTTAGAGGAATACACATACTGAATTTTCAAACTGAATCAAGACAAATCTGAAAAAAAAAAAAGTCTGTTTGATAGAAGATTTTTGAGGAATTCTTATAGTGACTGAGGTGCCCGGACAGACTGAACCTGCGCCTTGGGTTTGGCAGAAGTTCATCAAAGCCGAAATTGAAATGACACCATGAGGTGGTTTTCTCCAGTGAAAAAAAATTTTTCCTGGAAGACCCACCACGCTGCTGTTCTTGCATTATCCATTGCTTTGTTTCCTTGTGTATTGTCTTTTTAGATTATAAATTATTTCATACAATGAACTGCTAAAGACAACACATAAGGGTACCTCTTCTGAAGTGTTAGTTACTACAGAGCATCCCTGGGAAATACAGAGTTTCTATCCTTTCAGTCTGCTGAAGTTGCCTCTTCACCATGACAATATCTGTGATGGGAAGGAAGGACAGCTTTGGGATACCACTACCAGCTCTGCACTCACTGTACATGGGCCACAAAAAAGAACAGCTGACCTCTTCCCTGTTCAGGCTTCACTCACTCTTTTTCTTCCTCCGCTGTTCCTGTGTTTCTTAAAAAGATGGTGGTGCATATAGCAGTGCATATAGACACTCACTGAAAGCATCAGGATGGAATAATTGAATGGAAAAGCTGTTCACTTGGAGTCTAGTCATATTGCTAAGGGTTACATGAGTGCTCATTTTCACCTCAAGCAACCTGCCAGAGGCAACAGTTTGTCACCCCTTTCCTTTGCCTGAATATATCTATATATATATATGCACTGGAGGAATTGCAGCTCCAACACTTAAATGTATGAGAACTGCCAAAACATAGTCACCTTAACATGACTGTTACAGTGTCTGGCACTACACTGCTTTAAGATCTGGATATTGACCAGCCTGCAGATCAGCTCTCTGCTTCCTGGCTTCAGCGGTACCCTCTCACTGCAGATACATCTTTAGGATGAACTTTTCACTATAAAGCTCCTCTGCTTGATACTTTTGAAGCAATTTAGGAGTGTTTAATATTTATAATTATTGAGAATCTCTACACTATTTCAGCTCTCATATTTGCTGTGATTCAAACCTTCAGCAAAGTCAGAAACTGACTTAAGCTGTAACTGGGAAACTATCTAATAACACACAGTCATGAGATGAGTAGAAGCTGTAGAGTTGAAGTGCCCTGAGCGCATTTGAAAGATTTATCTCCTAGTATCATCTGGAGGGATTTTTAACAGAGAGAATATTATTCTCTGTGTGCATACATCCATACGGGAGAGAAAAACATCTACAGTTTTAAGTGATGAGAAGGAGGCATTCACAGTTCTTGAGGAGATGCCACAAGGAAAGCATTCTTTATTCTACATGGACCTGTTATATCTACAGCTGCATTTCGTTTAAGAAAGCAGATGTGAGTACTTCATTCATAGTCTGAGTATCCAATTTACCCTACAGTTGCAATGCACACAGAGCTGAAGTCTAAGTTGGAGTGCCTGAAGACTCCAATGAGGGCCGAGGCCTTGAATCATAGGTGAGGAGAGTTTGTATCTGAGATAAGGAAAAGACTGCTAGAGAAGGTCCTGTAGCCACTCAGATTAAGGAGAAACAAAATATATAAATAACCCACAAACTAATAATAAAAAAATAATATCATAGAAAATGTAGCTTCGGAGCAACATCTCTGGGATTTGAAAAACAGAGATCTGCAATCATTTCATGCCCTCATATCCCTTTGACATATATGTTAGTCTTATTGCACATCTATTCTGTCTCTCTCAGCACTGCTTCTTTGTTCTCCTGCTCTGGAGGAGCAAGTGGAGTAGAAGATTGGGGAAAGAAATTCCCAGGATTCTTCTCCTTTCCCTTTCTAGGTCAAATATATTAAACAGTGACAGTGAATGACTACAGGAAGCGTCCTGTTGTCAACAGTCAGAAGGCAGAGACCTCCTGCAGGGCTCTTCCAGTGAAATAGTGGAGGACAGAGCCCATCTGAACTTCTTCATTCTCTCTTATCAACTATTTTTTCCTTAGACAAACAATGAAATGATACAGAATCTCCACTCCCCATTCCTCATCCAGCACCACTGAAATTGCATTCCTCAGTTACCCCACAGATTTTGAGTTTTCCTATAGTTCTGTTTCATTTCTCCAGCCTACAGTGTACATTCTAAGTGATGCTTTTACCTGGTCTACCTGACTTTGAAACATCTTTTTCACAGACCCTACTGACATTAAGACCTTCATGCCAGGGTAGCCTAGCTGATGCAATTAAGTTAATGAAGCCATTTATTCCCACTTTCTTAGCTTGCTACAGGGTTTTTATTTAGGTGGTTTATTAAATTAAAGTGTACCTCCTCAAGCCCTCCCTATTGGTAAAAGTCTTTCCAGCAGGAGTTACATCGCTTTTTCTTACTCAGCATTTGACAGATCATTACCCCCCTACACTACTGTGCAGCTTGTACCTTCCTGATGCCACCAGACATCTCAAAATTGGCCATTCTGCTGACTGGACTCAGCTCCTTTAGAGATAACCTCATCTTGTTCTCAATGACTTATCTGAGCTAAGGAGGAATAGTCATTTTCTCGTGTACTTCTCCTTCCCTTTCCTTCTCTCTAAGTAACATAAAACTAGTTTATTCCAGCTCCATAGCTCCTGGATAGATGTATTTGTATGAAAGCTCACTCCTAGATTTAGTGTTGTATTCAATCCCATCCTTAATACGTTAGGGTAACAAGATGAATATACAGCAAGAGAGTTAGTCACGCTCTCTTTTAATTATGCCTTTTGCCATCTCCCTGGCATATAAAGTGCTGTCTTACATTCATGTGCTCTTCATGTGGGAGTAACCCGAGGCAGTCTGAGCAGAGGAAAATCTGTACGTGTAGGAAAACAAGTGGAGTCGCCTTAGGCAAGGCAACCTCACTTGACCCTCCTCCGGGTGTTCCTTGAAGCTGGTAGAGAGAAGAATGAGGGGACTGTGGCAAAGGCCAGAATTTGGCATGAGTGAGCCAGGAGCTGAGCAGGTTTTCCCCTGCTTTCTTGCCAATGTCCATTAATCCTGAGCCACAGTGTTCTCTGCCATTCCAGCTCTCGATTCTTCCCCTTAATTCTGCTATTCACACCTTCTATGCTAGAGTCTCTTTTCATATGCCAATTTTACACCAGTATAAATAAAGTCAGTAGATTTTTTTTCTGGCTTGAATTTACCTGTAAAGAAAGGAATTTGACTCATCACTTTGAGGCACCAAATGGTGTATATGCTATCCCTTGATTCTGTTAAGTACTTTGTGTGCTCCTATTTTTCAGAAGTCTACTCCAACATGCAGGAACCTGCTGTTGCTCCAGTGCTATATTCCAAGCAACATCCTGTGCTCCCCAGCCCATCCTGAAGCTGCTGCCGGAGCTGTACCAGGGACAGTACATACCTCCAGCTCCCTTCATGCTGGGTCTCTTTGGAGTAACAATACCAGCATTGTCTTCCCCAGGACTAGCATCAGTGAGGAAACCTCTGTCAGTAGCCTGTTTGTTCAGCCTCACCTCTCCACATTCATCCTGGCTATTGTAGATCGTCCCCATAGCACTGCTGAAGAGAGCCAGTCAAGGATTTGGGCCTTCCTATGCTCTGCACTGGCCAAACAGAGGAAAAGGCCAGCACTTGTCCTGCAGAACTGAAGCCTAAGCACAGCATTATATGTTCCTAATAAACGACTGATTATATGAATCACAGTAGCAAAATGTTCTCGCATAACATATGTTCCACTCCCTGACTTAAGCATCCAAGTGCAGCTGCACATCATTCCAGAGAAGTTTTTGCCTTAGACCCAGATTAGTGCATAGCCCCCTGCATTACCCCAGAGGAGTAGCAGCAGATCTAGCACTCAAGTGTGTCCTTTAATGAAGTTCTTGTGGCTATTTTATTGGATGAGAATAAATTCCAACTGGCCCATACAACAAATGAATCTCAACTACAAAAATGTAATGATATTTATTCTCACAGCTGCCAGCAAACTCACATGCACCATGAGTCATTCCAGATGTGGATAAAAACAAAGTCTGTCTGTGAAAGTAAGTTTCCTGATCCCGAGGAGACTTGGTTTGGGAGAGGAGCTGCACACTGAGTTCAGCTGCACTCAGAAGATCAGACAGGTTTTCCTTCAAAGGGGGAGGCGGGAGGAAAAGCCATTTATTTATTCCTGAAAAAAAAGGGAGGTAGGAAAGAAAGAATATATAGCTAGACATATTATTTCAAAGAAAAGGATGCTTTGGAAGACTTTGCTGCTTTTGCTGTTCTATTACAGTGCTCATGCCACTGTGACCTACAGATGGAGCAGAGGTAAGATTTAAGCATGAAAAATTATTTAAGAGAAAATTTTGAGTTTGTAGATTTGGTCTGAAGTTATTTTCCATTATATATATATATACCTATATATATCTATATATATATATAATTCAACCCTCCCAAGTCTGGATTTTTTTTCCTTCATTAGATGGGTCAGTTAAATAGATACATAATCAAATAGAAAAATGCATCTGTGAATGCATAAAGGTAAAATTATGTATATATTCTGCTATAATACAAATATACACAGGAAATATCTCAATAACAAAACTAGTGTCTTTTCTTACTTTCTCCTTTCCCTTTCTCCTTTTTTCCTTGAATTAACAAAAAATTACAGGTCATGAAGCTTCAAGGCAAAAGCCTTTGCAGCCACAGGTGGTATAATTCTCTGCTCTATCAAGCAGACACCTGCTAATAGGAAACACAGCCACGCATAGATTATGCAAGGTGCCTAGAAGTGCCTGTGATACTACTCTGTCTTAATGAGTGTCTTAAGGAAGGGATGAAGAGACTTGCAATTCTGCTAAGTCTGTATCAACATTTAATTCTTCCTTACAGTCTGTGGGGGCCCACAGATAGGGCATTGACCTGGGACTCAGAGGACAGATTATTTCCTCAGCTTTTCCATCAGTCCCTTACGATACTGGATGAGTGATTATACTTTCATGTACCTTACCTTTTTCTGACTGTATAATAGAGGTAATGGCACCAATTTATTTCCTGAAATCCTTCAATTCTCTAGATAAGAGTTTATCTTTCCAGTGAGGACACATAAAAAGATGAGGAATTTAGAACTGGATCTAAATATCTGAAATATATATTTATATCCTACCTTTAGAAAGAATGTGGACATATTTTCTAATCTTTTCTATATAGGGAAAAATAGAAGAGGGTAAATTACTATGAAATACTCGTCATGCAACTTAAGGATGTTCTTTGTGTTTGCTATCTCTCTTATTGTAATTTTTTTAAAAAATGCAATATTAAAAGAAGTTCATACTTCTACTAAAGTCCAATTTTAAGGACCATGAAGATTTAAAGGAAAACATTAGAACTCTATTCTTCCTTTTTTGAAAGCAAATTATTTTCAAGCTAGAAGAACTACAGCTTGTTTCTGGAGACTTGAGAGGGAACAGGAGATTCATTCCCTGTTGTGATAAGGAGTTCAGTTCTTGCAAATATTATAGAGAGAGATCTGCTGAGGAGGAAGACAAACATTCTCCACAACTGCAGCACCAAAGTTTTAAAAGCTTGACTCCTTCAGCAGTAGCTGCTTCAGAGCACCTCCACTCTCTTAAAATATTTTTGTGTCTGCCCAACCAGTCCCATCCTATTCTGCAATATCTGGGGAGCCAAAGCACCCTTCTAAATTGTGAATTACTCAAAAACTTCAGAGGAAATTTGACTGAGTACTAAGGCGTGACACACCCTTCTGAGCACTTACTGCTCTTCCTTCCCTCTACAAATGTCTGGATTAAATCTCAGTTATTTAAGTCTTATCCAACTCCTAGTCTGTGTTTTGCAGTGGAAAAGCAAAGGCAGATCAGCATCTGGTCTGATGGAAACGAAATACAAATCTGCATATCAGCTCCAAGTTGACCAGTAGCCCAGATTGTTTACAAAGTAGTAGGACAGAGGGCCCTGCTTTAATTATCAACTGTTTTTTGTGGGTCTTTTAGTTTTATTTTTTTTCAATAGAAATGAACAGTGTAAATTGGATAAAAAAAGGTTTAGCTTTTACCTTTTGTTTTTCTCTAGGGGCACTTTGGATGCTCAGCCCTGAAATCAAGTGTTTAATCTTTGCTTGAGAAAAATGTGATTTGAGGAAAGATGAATGTGCTTATGCTGACTGATGAGTGAGAACTCCAGTCTGCCACCTCTCTTCGCTTCTATGAGCATCCATGAATGAAAAAAAAAAAANTTTGAGAACACAAAAAAAAAAAAAAAAAAAAAAAAAAAAAAAGAATTATTTCTGTCAGGAAAATAAAGTGCCTTTTTTTTTTTATCATTTCTTTTTTTGGCTTTTGTTTTTTTTTAATCCTTCATCCTTTTGCATGAAAAATAGCATACACTCCTCAGCCAGCTTAGATCCAGCTGTGGACACTGCTCCAGAAGTTGCAGGCAAAGCTTAGTCACTAGGATGGACGTGTTCAGAATGCTTAACTAAAGATATCCTAAGCGACGCCAGAATGATTCGGATCATCAGCTCAGCTTTCCTCAAGCCTCCTATAGCCTTAGCTGTATGGTATTAGCCTCTTGGATTTTGTGAAGTCCACGTCTAGGGACGAAATACAATGTCAGGTCTCTAAGAAGGTGAATTCCCTACAGAATGGTAGAAGTGAGGTGCTGTTAATTTCTGAAAGGCAAAAATAGCAATTCCAGTTCTTATGAGATGAGTTTACTGTAGAAAATAAGTATCAAATCATGTTCTTTGACAAAACAAAAATAAAAAATAAAAACAAAGAAACAAAAAGCTCACACAGCATAGTAACCTGAGCTAATATCGCTTCTTGTCATCCAGTTGCTTCCTTCATACTGCTCTGATAACTACCGGTAAACAGAAGTGAGTTTCAGGTCTACATTATAGGAGTTGCCTGTTCCCTGAGTAGAAACCCTAAGGCAAGTCTTGTTAGTACATTTCATCTCAGCTGGCAGCATTTTCTTTAAGGGCTTACTGATTCAAAGAAATAGCACACTAATGGTAGCACGCCTGTTATATGGTTGCCTGGGGAGTAAAGATGCAGTGCAATTCCTTGTGGTTGTGACTTCTTAAACAGTGGGAAGCAGCTATAATAGTAAGATTGCCTCTCATTGCGGCTCGAGTAGGGGATACTGGAAGATACAACATTGGAAGACACAAAAAAAGTTGGTGAGAAAAGGATATATTAGCTATATTAACACTGATAAGGCTTCATTCTTCTGGGAATGGCTGTGCTGTGCCTTCCAGACCATCAGCATTGTTACAGTCACATCCAGATTTACCTGGTCCACATGCACTGTTCTGTACCCACTCTATAGACCTCAGTGAAAATCAAAAGGTTTTCCAAAGAAATACTTTTCTCTCCTTAGAGGCTCTCTACAGAAGCAATTACTTGGAAGAACAGAAGGCCCATGCTCCTTGATTTCTTCAGAACAGTGCAAACCTTATTTTTTTCTCCAGTGTTGTGGTAACTGACTTTGTGAGCTTGATGAAGCAGCTGCTGCATGAGAAACTCTTGCAGGCTGCTTCTACTGATGGGCTTAGCTGCAAAAGGCTGTCAGATCTCCAGCACCAAGAGAAGGATGACAGTGCAGAAGACTGGCTGCTGCTAGAAAACCAGCCAGTCTTTTTAGAATGAAGTAGAATTTAGCATTTTCTATACTACGTCATCATTTGCTTCATACCAGGTTGGTTGGTGGTAATTTTACCATATGGATAAATGATGAGTGCCTTGAGATTAGGTTATACATCGCATCTCCACACATTTTAACCATATTTTCCTCTCTTTCTCCCATCTCATACTGCACCATTACAGACATTCATAACTTTCTTGAGAAACTTCTAAGATTCCACTGCTGACAGTCATTTTTGTCTGACTGTTTTGACTTGGATGGTGTGAACAAAGGGAATGTGGCTTGAGCACAGCATGTAATTATGACACAAATGGTCAAACACAAATTCAGATATACACCCAGAAGTCCTCAAGTATATCAGGTCATGGCTTTGGCTTATTTGGGGCATGTTGAAGTTTCCAAAGGTCTGGACCAAGAGCAAAGGCAAATTACATGATCTGGACTGCATACAAGATATTTTTAACATGCAACAACTATTTAACTGCCTTTGATTTTCATAAAGTTATTTTTATCCAATTCATAAAATATGTATTGCACATAAAACTATGAAAGGTATGAAATGTTATGAAACAGAGCCAAGTCTTCCCACGTCTGGCTGTGTAGATATGTTCCTTCTCGTGGAGGAAAAAACAATATTTCCCTTTACTCTGGCTCCCACATGGTCACTTGGAAAATTGTCTCAACTGACCCACCTTCCCTGCTTGTCAGACCCACTTCATTGACATCAAGGTTGTAGTCTCTTGGTCTGGAGGTTCATTTGCCTAAGACAAATCACTACTGCACTAAGTATTGCAATTGCATCTGCAAAGAGATGGTGACACTGCCTGAACAGCATTCTGGGATTGAAATTCAGAGGAGTTAGCTTTGCAAATGGATGATCTGAAGAAGACAGCTTTCATATCTGTGGTTTTATTTCCTCAATTCCTTTGCAAAGAGTTGTAGAAGAGGTGAGTATAAATGTATGCATGTCATAGGCCCGAACAATGGATCCTTAGAAAACGCTGTCCCGCTCTGTAGTAAGTAGAAAGGAGTCATTAGAAGAATATTTCCAACCCTTTAAGAAGTTAGAAATGGACAAAGGCAAAAACATGTTTTGAATCAGGAAAAAAAATTGAACATTCCTGAATGAAGAAGGCAACTAGGACATCTGCATTGCGCAGTGGTTGGTGGAGCAGAGATCACAGATCAAGGGTGGAAGCAGCACAATGTAGATCCATACAGAGACCCTAGGTGGAGTCCCAGCAGGGTGACAGTCACATGCATGGCGTGTGCCCTATCTCTGTCCTTCATCAGGGCTCACCTGGTTGGACCGGGTGCCAAACTAATAAGGCTGTTCTGTGTCTGGCTCTGATGCCTTGCTCTGCAGCACAGAAGAGGTCCTGCTATTTCATGTGGTACATTTCTCAGGTATCTGAGACTGTAAAACAAGGAGCTATTGCAGGAAATAGCAGGGAGAGAATTGTGAAAGATGCTGAAAGGGGATTAATTCTTCATATCTGTAAAAGCTGCTTGGTGTTGAAAAATTTAGCCAGACTACAACTGTACTTGAATGAATTTAACCTGAGTAGGATAAATATCCAATACAGTAGGGCTGTGACTGTAATCGGAATCCTTTCTAATATGTCCTGATTCCCCAAGTGCTCCTTTAGGGCAGACTTAATTAATTTAACCTGTATGAAGGAGGATCCATGAATCAGAATTTGCAATGGATATCTGAGACTGAAAGACATACAAAGGATGCTTAAAAAAATCAAAGTTTATAACCTCTTCTAGGGCAATGGTGCTAAACTGTGATGAGATCAGAGAGAGGACAGATTATAGAAGTTTTCACATTTTAGTTTAGATCACAGATAGACTTTGTACTCCATAAAAGAAGTCATGCTGTTAACAAGGAAGGATCTAAATGATTCTGTGGCTGTTATCACCACAGGAAGCAGTCAAAAATTGGCTAAAACTTACAGCTTGTATTGTCATAAATAGCTTGACAGAACCAAAAGTTAAAATGAAAGAATTTCAACAATTGTAACGAAATCTGGGTAAGCAACTTTAGAACATGAGGAAGACATATGAGGTACTGCAGTTTTCTCTTCAGTACATGCTATGCTAAGTGAGAAGGACAAGTTGAAAGGGGACCAGTAGAATCTTCCCAGTATCACTCCAGTACTGAGGACTGGTGAGCCACAAAGGCACATGCTGTTATTTTGGTGATTTTTTTAGGATTCCTGAATACCCTCACAGTGTTCCACACGTTTGTCTCAGTCCCAGCTGTAGAACTGCCATGGAATGTGGATCAGTTTGCACAGGGGTACTTATTTCCCAGCCAAACTCCAGCTCAAAAGCAGTTCCTGTGGCCCAAATCCCTCACACTTTCAAACTGCAGTAACTCCTTCCCCTTACCTTTACCAACCCACTCACTGCTCTGAGTGCACAGTGTTCTCCACCAGAGGTGAATCAGCTCTGTTACAAATGAAATAACTCATGTACAGTTGCAAATACTGAAGAGAAGTCTGTGAGTCCCCTCCTGATGATCTTTTGCTCCACTGCTGTGGCCAGAGATCCCACTTGTACCTGACATAGTGCAAATATACATAGGAAATATCTTTCCTGCACCAAAGAACTTTCAGTGTAGTTAAGGAGAGGAAATGTTAACATCTCTTTTCTTTATGAGGCACAGCGTAATTTAGCCATTTGCCTCAGATCTCTTCAGGATGACTATGTGCGTGTAGTCCTGTATATTGGCAATACTGGTGATTATTTCTTTTCCTGTTTCTGAAACACAAAGTGTTTTTCTTGTTTCTTTGGGGTAGATCCTGCCAGATTCAGCAGGAGGGTAATGACTTCTCAGGCAGAATGAAATCCTGTCAGAAGCACTGAATAGTACAGTGTCATTGAAGGGAAAGTCAGCAAGTCTTAATGAACATCATTAGGCGGCAGAGGCTCTGATTACTTAGATTGTGCCAGGAAAGACATAAATCACTGAGGTAAAGCACAGAACAGTGGAATAATTAACTCTGCATGCAATGCCAGTGCTTGGGTTCAGGGCAGGGCAGGACCCAAATGCTGGGCTGGGGTCCTGGAGACCAACACTGGGCTCTGAAAACCATGCCCTCTCTCTGTGCCCTCCACTGCAGGGAGCACCTTGGATGCAGAGAACCTAGCAGAATGCATGGACCCCAGGTGCAGGGAGTTGTGTGAGAGTCTTGATCTGGTGTGGGTGGACTTATCTGTACCTTGTTTTAACTTTAAAAGCACCAAAATGTGAAAATTGACTTCACTGAGGTCAGTGGGAATTTTGCCACTGTCTTGAGGGAGATTTTGGTTGTTCTCTGTAACTTTATTTCCTATAGTAACAATGAATGTTAAAGTATTCCAGCCCAGAAGTGTTATTTGTTGGTTAGGGTGTTTTTCAGCAGAGAGACACTGGCATGGGTGAAGTTCATGTAGGTCAGCTGAGTGGGCGTGAAGCAGAGAAGGAGATGTATCAAGGTATTAAAAAAGTGGGGGGGAAAGGCAAATAGCATAAACTACAGCTAGCTGTTGTCGAAATAATTTCCCAAAGGGACAGTCATCTACAGGGTTTTCACTTCCACTGGAAGAAAGAAAGAGGATGAAGAGATCCTATATGCCTCTATTCTCTCCATATCCCTCATTAACCCAAAATACTTTTTTATTTGGCCGTTGCTTTGGCAGCTTTGTAGTACATCACCCACAGCATTCTCTCTCCTTCAGAAACATTAAACCAGCCTGAGTCTGCAACTCTAGTCAAAAGGCTCTTTTGCCTACTCAATGCCCTATTCCTTGCCAGTAACAATCTTTATCCTCTTGAGGCTCTGCAGCCATAACCTGTACCTCTCACCTTGCTACCACTGTGCTTGTGGCAGGGAGGGATCTGTGGTGGGCTCAAGGCTAAGAAGAATGCAAGGAGGAAGAGAGAGGAGTTAAATAAGCTCCACTATTCCCAGTTTCCACAAACATTCCTTTCCTGGCTCAGCTTGCTGGTTCGGTTTGGCAGCTCCCCAGTTCCCCTGAGATCAGCACACATACCACTTGTCCTCTGGAAATTCCTCGCTGGCCACAGGGAAACAGGTCACCAGCCAGGAGCTGGGCTCCAAGCTTCACGAGTCTCTCTCTGCTCAGAAGGAGCCAGGTGGGTAGCTGAAAAAAAGTTGCTGAGAAAGGGAAAAATAAGATCTTCAAAGCTCAGAGGTTATGTGGGGAGGAAATGGGGTGGCAGAAGGGTGATGCTGTGCTATAGGTCCTTGTCGGAGTCCCAAATGCGGAAGACCTTCTGTGATGTGTCCTCTCACACCCTTGCATAGCAGTGGGAGAACTCAACGTTTAGCTTAGATTTTGCTTAGTTGTGAAGACAGTAAACTGCTCTGGACTAGTTGTGGATATCTGCTGAGATCCAAAACATCAGGATTTCATCATCTCCACTTATTTGGCAGGTAGTAGCATGCCCCAAACAGAACTGACACTTTTGATCTCTGTTATGGAAAAAAGTACAGGCTTTCCAAGCTGACAGAGCTTGTTTGAGCCACAGAAAGGGAAATAAAAGGCAAAGGGAAAAGGCAGAGCTGCTAAGAAAGAAAGAGAGAGAAAGCTGAACGCAAAGGTGGCAAATGGAAAGATGTGGTATGAATGAGATAAACAGAGAAGGAGAAGGGAAGTAGAGTAATAGAGAAAATGTGATAAATATGGATGGGGAAGATTAAAGCACACATATGCTTAAGATTAGGGTAGCATTCACCCCCTTGTCAGCATGGTATGCATCCCCATTTGAACTCTTCAGAAAATACTCATCTGTAACAGCTGGTCTTCATCTTATCTGTCTGCTTCCCAGGCTCATGGGATGGCTGCATTTCTCTGGGTCTGGCACTGCCAGCCTCAGCCCCTTTCTCAGGGGCAAGACACACATTTGCTTCTGGTTCCCACCAGCCTTCCAGTGTGCCAGGATGTTGAGATAGTGTAGTCTGGGCAATTCACCACTGGTCACAGTGTAAAATTTAAAGTTACTACTACTGATTCAGAAACATGTCAAGGTCCTCACGTATCTCTTTGTGCTTGCCTCCCTTTGAGCTTTTTAAATTATGTAAGTATGAAAGGAACTCTTTCAATTTCCCAAGAAACAGTCTTTTTTCCATGGAAGTTGAAAGAAGCTTGCTCTTTTACAGGGTTATGGGACCCATAACTGTGCCATTACTGGCATTCCCCAGTAATGCCAGTCATTTTCTGCCATTAACATCAGCCATAGCAGCAGTGACACAGCTGTCCCTGTTTTCTCTCTACCAGTCCCTGGAGGAAAGGATCAAGTTCTGCAAGCCTTCATTTTACTCCCTGGTTTCCATAATGCTCACAGCCATGAAATTATGGTTTTGTTTGTGCCTGATTCTAAAGAGCCACAAAGTAACCTTTTATTGAATTTATTTATTAAATGCAGATTCTCTGTCTGAGAGAACTGTTTGTGACTTAAAACTCCTCCTAAAATAAAAGGCATTTAATGCATGTTTCATTTTCATTTACTGCTATTGTTCATGGCTTGGCGCTGAACAAACTCCTTTTCCAGTTAAACACTACTTGTAGACATCCTAATATAGTACAGCATGTTTTAAGTGAAACCATTCATTTGTCATAGTCACAGCAAATTCTGGTTTTCTGGATTGCCATGCCAATTTGGCAGAAAGGTCTGGGAGGTGATAATCTAATGACAAAAAACCTATACACAACTTGTTTTGTTGCTTTCTTCAACTCGGGTTTTTACTGGGGCAGACTTAACTTGGCTTGTACTTAGCAAACCCAAAGCACGGCTGGGTTCTCACAAAGATACAGGGATAGGAAAGAAAAAAAAAAGCACAATAATTTTTCCTGACTTGTGTGCCCTGTAACAGGAATCACATACAATCAATCCCAGTTAGGGTCAAATCAGAAATGTCAGTGTCAACTAACGAGAACAGGCCCAAACTCATTTTCTGGCTCAGGCTTGGCATTGTTGTCTGTCTGTGCTGCCTAAACCTCCTGCCTTTCTGCACAAGGTCCCCATCTCTCATTGTTCTCTGCCTCTTCCTAAAGCCAAGCCCTGATGAACTAAAGGAAGACAGCAGCTGCTTAGCTGAGGTCTGGACAACACTGCACGTGGTGGATGGAGGGAATCCTTCAGGAAAGCAGAGAGTGGTGAGGAAGATTTAGATGTTTATCAGTGCAGCTGAGAAAGACAAGGCAGACACAAGCTAGCCATCACAAGGTCTTGGGGCTTGTCTTGTCATGGGGTTGTATTTCTCATGTTCACAGTGAGGAAACTCTGTGGGCTCCAGATTGTGGAGAACTCCTATCAATCTGGTAAATAGCTAATCATTAGGGACACCATTAGGAATTGTATTTCCCTAGAAAGACACTCCTTTTCTAGCCAGAAATTTTATTTATCAAACAGGTTGTTTGATGTTTGCTGGGAATTTCTGGATGCCCTCCAAACCCTGAATGACTAAGCGCATGTGCCATGGGCCATCAGTGCAGCATAGATCCTGTAATGTCAGCCCTAATCTCTGCACGTGCTGCTCACAGCCAGCATGGTCCAGATGAGATGAAGTCCAAAGCAAAGCAATATGTTCCTTTGTAGGATATACATACATACGGGGACTCTTAAGTAAAATGGCATCATCAAAGTAGAGCTCAATTTCTACTTGCACACATTTCTCAGTGAGGTAAATGTAACCAACTTGTCATATGTGTTGAGTACTCTGTACTCATCTCTCCTTTCTATTTACTTGATCGAAATAAAGATCATCATGTCCAGCTGGCTTTTCACTCTCACTATAACGTCCTTTGATTTTCACTCCTGATTGAATTTATGCTGACAAACAAGACAATAGTTGTCAAAGAAACAAATGCGTCTCCCCCAGCACTTCTATGTATGAACGTTGCTGAACCCAGGGCTGGACCTCAGCACTCCCTGAATGCCTGTCCATTGAGGTGAAAAAGGGTGCTGGTCCCTCTGGCTACATTTCAGCTGGGAGCAGCTACTTATATTTCATTTTACTTACCTGTTTTCAAAATTCAAAGCATTTCCTTATGGGTGCTTTTGTTGACAAAATAAAGCACTCATTATTTATATGAAGTTATAAATGACCTCCTAAATGTCCCTTTCACAACAGATGGGAGTGCTATCTGCAGTCCAATGCAATGGGTCACAGCTGCTAACCCAGTGCATCTGAGGAGCTCAGCCAGGTAGTTTGCATTCTTCTTCCTGCTTAATATCTATGCAGTGCTCAGAGGTCAAAACAAAATTTAAGGAGTGCTGAGGCTCCCATTTAGAAATAAAAACATGGGGACAAGCTGACTCTACCTCATTTTGTGGTCATGTTAAATGTCAACTGACTACTATAAATGATTAATTTGTTGTATGTGCTGTGTGTACTCCAATACCTCAGACAATGATTACCTTTGACCCATAAGGCAGATTAATAATAAAACAGCTGTAATATGAAAAAATATATTATATTATGATCACATAAGATGAATATCAACCACATACTCAGATCCAGATGACTTGTATAAGCTTCCCTTCATTACCACCCAGCTGAGGAAGAAGTGTCATTCAGAATTACCATATGATGAAATTTGGCTTTCACAAAGTGTGTTTCTCTAGGCACAAGGCAACTGAAGTCAAAATGACCTAAAGGTTTTTCATTAGCTATAATGGCAACCCACTAAGTGTATATCTACTGCTTAAAACTATTCTGAGCAAGCACATTTCATTATGAAATCTTTAAAGCATTCGAATTAGTGAGGAGAAAGCCCATGAAAAGGCAGGTTGATATTCACAGTGTGAATATGGCAATAATTTATCTACGCTGCTTCTCCACAGTCATAATGTCCTCTTTTCCAGTTTCCATACACAGAGGAGTTAAACGTAAGAAAGAATGCTGACTGACCCAGCTGGTTTCAGTCAGTAGCATGCTAGATGTTTCATCAAGTTTTCCTCCCTTTATCCAATTTTATTCTTCCTAAGTATAGAACATGAGATCATTAGAATTTTTTCCTTTGAAATTTATTTAGACTATTTTCCTGGAAGCAAAATTTCATTTTACAAGTTCAGCTCAAAAGACTCTAGAATAACAGACTGTATGGAAGGGAAGAAAAATTCTGAAACAAATACTTGAGAAAAATTGGCAGGGTCCTCTTGCCTGGGATCCATTGGCAGGTGACATCTGTAGGTGACAGGAAATGGAGTAGAGGAAGAAGCAGAGTTTTGAATTTTCACCAATTTCAGGAGCAGCTCTCAGCATTTGATACCTCTCAAGTTCTGTCATTGGAAGACAAGATTTTGTTGCTGCAAGATTTCTGGAAGCCTGGTTCTAACTGTCTTCTCTTCCCTTTGATCCCAAACATGCCCAATCACAGCACAGGGCTCTCTCTGACCTGGCTATACACAGTGCAGCATCACAGAGCTAGTGGTGCTAGCTCAGGTCATCTGAGGACCTCGTCCTTGATGTCCAGCTGCCTTCAGCCATTTTCAGTACTTGGAGTTCTGGCAGGGCTTTCTGTGTTTAATGGTGAATCCAGTTGTATGTCTGTCTCAGATTTATTTCAGCAGATTGTGAAACCTGGGAGATCCAGGAGCATTCAAATTTTAGGATAGTGAAATAACAAGGAATAGTAGAAAAATGTCAAATTCATAAAGTGGAAATCTCATACGTGTGTCTGTGGAGTGGATGAGGCAGCTATAAAACTAATACATTTTGCATTTATACAAATTTCTTTGCTGTGTTTCTGACAGTATCACAGAGATTGATGAAATCCTGTTGGCCCAACACAGCATCAGCACACGTTGAAATCTATCAACTGGATTTTGTGGATGATTATATTTTAGTTCCATTCATTTTTAGTATCATTTTCATGTAGATGCAAAAAATAATACAATGGGACCCCGGCATGAATGCAGGTCTGAACTTGGCAGAATAGAATCCTTCTCACTGTGATCCTCTTACACCACTCCAGAAGAAACATGTAATCCCTCTGCCTCTTAGCCAGGGGTACAGCATGGATTTTCACCCCTCATATTCTGTGCAGGTGGCAAAACAGCTGTACCAGTCCAGTTCAGAAATATAATGTGAATCCATCTTCAGCTTTCAGTTGCTTTCTCTGATTTCTTCTCTTTATCTTCAGAGGTAGAAAACACGTAATGCTTTTAAAAGATGTTATCCTCAAAAATAATTCATTTCTTCACAAAAAAAGACAAGATATCACCTATTTTTTTTTGTTTATTGAGCAAAGTTGATTCGTATATTTTCTCTATCCAACACGTATTCATGTCATTAAGAAAACCAGCAGCAGGTGCACTGACATTTGGAGCTCAATGAACAGCTGGAAAAACAGCTGAGGTTTCCTTGATTTTGAAGAAACAGTGAAATCCTAGAGTAGAAGAAGCAGAGAAGTGAAATTTATGTATTCTCCTCCTACTGATTTACTTCAGCTTGGATGAAGATTTGGAGGAAAGGGGAAGACAATTTTGATTCTTTTAAATCTAAAGGGGAACTGAACAATGTAGTGTTTATTTGTCCTGTTTTGAGCTGTGATATTAATACATAGTGAGACTGACAAAGAGCTTGTCATTTTGTACGTCTCTATATATGGGTGAGAAGTTCATGCACAATTTAAAGAATAAATATTTCGTTGTCAGTTTAATAGCAGTTCCTAGATCAACAGTTAGGGCTGGAATTTATTTGCTGTTTGAAGCTATTCACAAAAGGTTTAAATGAATAATTTCAGGGACCCCATCATTTCTCCTGTTTTTCTTTACCTCAGCTAACAGCTCCATGATCTCAATGGGGCAGTTCCCACAGGACAATTCACCACAGGACAACTCAACCAGCAACAGCAAGAATCCTTCATTATTTTGCTTAATCTGCAGATTATATGGCCATACATTTAAAGTCAGAAAGCCCATCTATTTTTCAGTTTGGCCACCTGTGTAGACTTTCATGCAGTGACCTTTTCAATAGATCCAGCGCATTGTGTTTCACTAATGCAGAAAAGACAGACAGGTTGAACTGGGAGACGTCAGGAGAGAGAAATTTGGTAATTCTTTTGTTAGCATATAGTAGGGGATTGCCATTATCCCTGTTGAAAAGGCAGGCTAACCTCACAGAGAGCTTCTAAATCTGTGTAGTATTGGTTGTCTAGCTGATGACCAAGAAATGACTCCCATTTTCTGAATAGACATTTTATAGAATTACTCAACAACAAATGTAAGTAATTTCACTGAAGAATCTCAACTGCCATTCATGATTATGACAAAACCCATACTGCTCCCAGCTAGGTCTGTGGTTTAAACCGGATATTTGATTCCCTTCTCAGCATTCAGGCTTAGAATAAATTTGAGATATTCTTTGCTTCAGTCAAATTTACTCTCTTAAAAGTTAGGGGCTGTATAAGCATGAAAGGGAAAGAAAAGGTTGGCAGCTGTGGTCCTGCAGCCTATCCTCATCTCTGGCAGAAATAACTGCACTAGATGAGTTGGACATCCTCTAAAAGGAGCCAGTGAACTTGGAGGTTAGATCAAGGGTGTGTAACCATGAAGAATGCCCTCTGCTTTTCCAAACTAGGGCTGCCACCCATCCTTACATCATTCAAGAACTGGAATCATCACCAAATGTCCTAAGAGCAGTTGGACCACATTTGCACTGGGAGTTGCTCGCAAGGAGGAGCACTGCTGGCAAAACAGCTGTGATGGGGAATAAGGCAGCTAAAAGCTACCACACTATTTTTTTGTTTGCTCTTAGCATTCATTCACAACTAGCCAGATCCCTAGCTTGGCTCATCATGCACAAAGCAGAGTTGGCTAGAAGGGAAAGAGAGAGAGCATGGCTGGGGGCAGGCATGTGGGACTGCCCCTTGCAGCTGCAGCTGTGGTGAGGTCAGCCTCAGCAAAACTCTAGCTACCGAGTCACCTTTTCCTGCCTGGAAAGCAAGGGAGCCTGACTGGAAAAGAAAGTACAAGAAGATACTACTCAGGGCTGAAAGACCAGCACCTGGCTGCACTTCTTTTCTCCCTCCTTCCCTTCATGGGAGAGTTGAGAGTAGATTGGATCATCATTATATCCCTTCATTTGAAGGAAACATTTTCAAATGCATTTAATTAAGATTGCTTTATATTTTCCTGTCACACTAGGGCTCTTGGAGAGAAGTTCTGGTGAGCAGCATGATGCAAATAGGGAAGGAGAGGTAATCCTGAGATGATGAAGGAGATATAAAGCATTGGTTTATTTCACACCTCTACCTGAGGTGGAAAAGTATCTTATTGTCTCTTTGTTAGATCTGTGCAATAAGGTTAGTATTTCCTTTCTTTATTGCTGCATTTCACTCATACAGTACCCATCATAGCCTGTCTTCAGTTTCTGGAACTAGAGCAATAAAATTAAGGACAAAACATTTCACTTCTTCTCTCCTTTGGTTTCTCTGGGTGTATTTTTTCTCTTTATATCTGCTGTGACAGTTTTGCTCCATCTTATTAAAGTTTTGTTTCGGCTGTCTGCATGTTTTTGTGAGCATGAATAATTCTAGGTAGGGTTTCCCTCTTCACGACTGAGGTAAAAATAAAGAAGACAGCATACGTTTCTCCAGGCTGGGAACAGGTAAAAATGCCGCATAATGGAAATTCCATGTGAGGAAATGAATTCGGAGACCATTTCAGTTCATTGATGCTAGTCATATATTCCAAACCATTTGCTTAAATCATAAAACTAAAAATATACTTCTACTCTCACAAGCACAGGCTCAGGTGGATTATTTCTTTCTCTAGTAGCACATATTTCTGTAAACAGAAGTTTTTTTGATCTTTCTAATACCCCTTTAAATTTCTTACTCTTGCCAAGAAACTAGGAAGGCTGCTACCCTTGTTTAACATAAGAACTCTGTTATACATTAACATAATCTAATCTAATTTAGTCTAGTTTAAGGCACCATATTGCAGGATACTTATTAAATGCAGAAGTATATGATGGATTGGGTTTTACTTTATGGAACTAAGACATCCATTTAGAAATTTTTATTTTTTTTTTTAAAAAAAAGTGATAATAAAATGTGATTTTGAAAGAACCTATTAAGTCATTAACTAAGGAATTGTATACAACCTATTATTAATTGTAAGTTTTTTCAACTTTTTTTTTTTCCAAAAACAGTGTTGGTTATTGCTGATTTTTTATAAGGAGATCTACATTCTGTATCTATATTGAAAAAACTCAGACTTTCAAGTTGGAGCTTTTTTTTCTTTTAACCTTACTTTTATAACTGAAGAAAAAATAAATGCCTATTCTCACTTTTAGCCAACAGGCAGGTAAAAAAGAGAGATCATTTTCATTATTAATTTTATTCTTAGGAGCTAATATGCCAACGATATGGAGCTGAAAGTACAAAGAGGAAAATTCTCTTGGTAGTTGCTTTTAAAAATGTGCTAGTTCATCTTGTTTTGTAATTAAAATGTCTTGTCCATCTCACTGCTGTGTTCTCCTAAGGGGCAATGGGATTTCATGTCCCAGTAATAGAGATTTTAATGTATTAAAGCTGGAATGCACAAGTATTTGCATAGCACTTGTTGTCATGGGAGCTACTTGTGTGAGTAACTGTAATTCCACATACAGGTTTCAGGCGATGGCCTATAGCCCTGCAGTGTTTTTTCCTCTTTTCCTCCTTTTTCCTCTTTTTCCTCTTCTTTCCAGATTTTTATCTCTGCTTCCCTTTATTCTCTTCTTATTCTTCCTTCAGCTTCCTACTCATTTTATCTCTTCTGTGCTAGAGCAAAATGTTCAATTGTTTCTAATACAGCAGTTTTGATGCAGAAAGGCAGTGTCTGAAAGCGTACAGAATTCAGACTATGCCTGAACACGCTGCATTGCAATACTGGCCAGCCAAAGCTCAGGTCCTGTCCTGACAGAGACTGCAGGCCCAGGACAGTTTAAACACCTTGCTGGTGAAGAACACACATCCCTCTGGGAACAGGGCAGGACAAGAAATGAAGAAGGATGGGATTACTACACATAAATCTGCTCATCACTTATAGACACTTCACGTTTTGTGGACTACAGTACAACTTTCACTTCCCACTGCACACGTCTCACAGGCTAACACCACTTCACCATGAAGGAAGCAATGCTTCTGGAATCAAGATTTGCCCCAGATCCAAAGCAGGTAGTTGCTAAGGGCAGCAAAATATTTGGCGACTTTGAATAACTGCAGGAAAGTAAAGACATCAATTTCACAGCCTGAGGCAGTTTATTTGAGATGATAGAAATTGGGACGATGGTTGGTCTTCTAGCAATGGAACAACTCAACCAAAATTAAAATTATTTATGTATAACAAACTTCTGGTCCGATTGCAAACCGTCATAAGTGAAGTGAGCAAAGAGAAACATGAAACAAAAAGCTTTTATCAAGGATATGCAGACACTGAGACTTATTTCCTCTTTTCTGCAGTGTATGGTCAAGGAGAAACATAGAGACCAATGTCAAAACAATGCTTCCCATATATGTTTTAAGAAAATTCTCTTGTGAGCATTTCTGGTATTTGCCCTAAGATCCAAGATAACAGCAACCCCTAGGAACTGTGCAGCATCCTCCACAAGATCAACCAGCCTAGATTACTAGTAATTTTTATGTGATGTTATAATCGCTGCTGTGTCTGCCTATACAACCACCTTGTGGGCAGTGCTCAGCTCATTTGCCTTGGCAAATTCTAGAAGTCTTCTTGAATAAAGAAGAAATGAGAAAGTCTATTATCAGGTTACCAACAAATATCTTCTCTGACAGGATCCTCTGGGTATTGAGATCCATTTAGTGCAAACCCTAGGTTTGCCAGGTTTACAGGTTGGAAAAAGATGTTATGACACCATGAAAATTTCCATCTCCCTAATGGAACCATCATATGCTCCATGCTGATCAATAGCAAGCTTAAAAGAAATATGCAAGTAGGCATAGGAGCTGATTTTTTTTTTTTTTACTCTTGTAGAAGCTGGTATAAAAAAAAGAAAGACTAAGCAAGGCCACAGATTTTCTTAATTTTCTTTTCTAACCATGTGATTTTTAGGCTGCAATTGGAGTATAACTCAAATGCTGTGTTTCTCTGAGCTTGTCATAGGACAGAACAAAAAATAATAGCCAATGAATTGATTTTAAAAAATGTTTTACATAATTTACTGTGCCTTCATGAGCAATAACCAGTGAAGTTTCACATTTTCAGTTTATTTAATGTAGGAAGCAGCATACTTATTTCCATGCATAAATGCTCTCACAATACTGAGAAGTTCATTTCTGGTAATCATCTTTATTCTCTGATTTTACCAATAAAATACATCCAGATAAAGAGAAATTGCTGTCATAATTTGGAATGCATTAACTTCCTTCTGTTGAGGTCCAGAAGTCCTGAGGTTTGAACAAGAAAGGGAAAATTGTGCTGTGAGGGATCAAACTGAATGTAATACTGAGCTTGTAGCAATTTCTCACAACTAAGAGGTGGCTGTATTTTTGCAGTAAGAAGGTGATTGTGGTGAGGGATGGTTATGGTTTTACTACAACTTCTAGCAAACGTAAGTGAGTTTCAAAGATGGCTCATCTTTTTCTAGCCCATTACTGCCTGTGCAACTGCTCTCTTCCTTGAACTCCCAGAAACTGGGGGCAAAATCCAGCCAAAAATCCAGTGATGCCCAAAGAAATTATTTTCACCAGTTTCTTTGGAGTCAGTTCCTAATAATCTGAGATAGAAGGACATAACAGGCAGGAGCAGACTTGAATTTGGCTTGTAGGACAGCTCTGGCTGGGCCACTGCTTTCCCCTACATTAACAGGTGAATGTCCTTTGTGCTGCTTGCAAGGAGTCAGGAGTTTGGCCTACAAGCCTTTCTTGTTCCTCTCTTCCTCTTGCCCTTCATAAAAGGGGTCCCACTGAAGTAATTAGATA
Organism: Penelope pileata; assembly: GCA_013396635.1. NCBI lineage: Eukaryota > Metazoa > Chordata > Aves > Galliformes > Cracidae > Penelope > Penelope pileata. The sequence continues at coordinate 76,253 of WBMW01005773.1, forward strand.
GCCTTTTTCTGTGCCCATAAAGCCTGTCACAATAATTCCTACAGGGTCATGATCCCAGTTAAATTGGGTTCATGTTCTGAAGCCCGGGGGAGCAGAAAATGTTTTGGAGGCATGACCCACACAGGGCCTGATTCATGCTTTTGGCTTGAGACCTTTTTGTACAGGAGGAAAAGGGCATTGGTGGTCCACAGACAATTGAGCAGTCCTGCAGTATTCTCTATACTTACTGAGAAAGCGCATCACAGTCAGCAAACAGGAAAAAAGCAACATGAGCAGGAGCATGGACTGTAAAGATGACCAAAAGTCTACACACTTACCTATGAAGCTGCATGGAACATCTGAGAGAGGATAACAAATGCTTAGTATGTGGATAATGAGGTCCAGAAAATTCTGGCACAGTTCTTAAGAAAGATGAAAGCATCTTTGTAATAAATCTGTTGACAGCTTCAGACTTGACGTCACATTTAAACAGTAAAGAAATCTCAAAGCTGTTGTGAGCTAAACAGTTAGAAGCAGGCAAATGAGTTGGCAAACCCTGCTGCAGCTGTTGAGGTCACAGGACTAGAGGTCACAAGTCTTGTCTCTAGACTTATTGGCTGATCACCAGCTCCAAGCACAAGCAGTGGTACGCTTCTTATTTATTCTACCTCATCTTCATGCATCATAAGCTTTTTATTATGTGACCACAAAAGCATCCATAACTCAGTTGGAGATCACTTAACACATTTATAACAGAACTAAAACCAATAAATCAACAAAAGTTTCTCCATACCCTTAGAGCTCTGGGCTGGGCCTTCTCTGTCAGTACTGACTGGGAATCTCTTCTCCTCAGACATTCACAGCCACTGAAATGAATCTTCTGTATCATCACCACAAAATGGCGCACATTCGTCTGCATTTTCTATGACGGGGTAAAAAATGGCTAAGAAGTGGTAACTCATTTGGAGAAGAAAAGAGATGGTAACTCATCTGCTATTCATTGATATGGGCCATCTAAACTACATCAGATTTGGAAGTAGATGCTGGAAGAAGTAAGGTTAGCAGAAGAATTTCAAGCGGAATTTGCAATCACCAAACGCAGAAACGTCTCAGTTTTTGTGCTAAACTTACATGTGTGTTAAGTCACTGTGACAGAAGTCAGAAAGCCCTTGCTGTAAATGCTCACTTGGTCTCTGAGGAATTTGTGAATTCATGGAGAGGATGGTGGAGGGAGCTATGGTAGGATTTTACTGCTGCACAGGAAGAGAGAAAAAGAGAAGGAATAAAATAAAATGTGGAGCAGGAAAATCAGATCACCATGGCAAATACAAATGAATTCAAAAAGAGTTTCTGAATACAGTTTGTAAGAACTGTAACAAAGTTTAATATGTTTTGGGAACAAGATAATGAGATCAGGGAATCAGTGCTAATCTGGCCCCTACAGTGGTATGAATCTGGTATGCATAGAAAGCTCTCTTTCTCACAATAGAGCAGCTCAGGCTGTTGTCTGAATCTCCTAACCTAATCTATGTCATACTGGGAACAGCTGGTTAGGAAAACCCAGTTGCCTTCCAAGATGTTACCTGTGATTCTGTAAGTAGATCAGTGTTAAATCAGTAATGCATTAGTCAGTAGCCTGAGGACTGCTTAAATTAGGCTTCTCTGGGTGAGAGGTGATGGGCTGAATCTGAAGACTTCTTGCCAAGTTCTGTAGTAGGAATATGCATGTGGCCTGAAAGCTGAGAGATCAGTGTGATGATCCCTTCATACTGATAAGATAAGAGTATGAAGCATAACAGCACCAAAGAAAGATGCCACTGACACCTTTTCCATGACTCAGGGAACATCTGAGATGTAATCCATCTGCACATGTATAGGTACTCTGCACACTGGGGCTGTTTCCATTGAAAGGGCATATAAAAGAGATAAAAATGAACCGTCATCATTATGGACTGGATTTCTGCCAGCTGCTTAGTAATTAGAGTTTTAATTGCCCAGTAATAAAAGTTCTAATTACTCAGCAATTAGTGCTTGAAGTTTCAAGTGCTTCATAAGCACTCAATTGCATTCCTCAACTGCCAATAGCAGAAGATGAAATAGCTCCAATATGCCTTGACATAGCTCTGAGCAAGAGGGATGAACATCAGTGATGGAACAGCAGTAAAAAATGCAGACAGCGCTGCTTGCCTGTGACCAGCCAGTTTGGCTGGGACAAACCTAAGCCGTAGGAAAGCCGAGTTCTCTTCTTCAAGAGCAGGAAGGAGATAGGAAGAATGCAAGAGAGAAGGTTGATATCAATGCAGACACATTAAGTGCCAGGTGAAGAACAGACCTAGGAGTTGCCTGTCCTTTTGATCACTTTCTCCCTCTCATGGTCCTCCGAACACTGGGGCAAATGGAGGTCATCTGAATAGACCCCTCACATGAAGGCAAACACACTCCCAGAGCAGAATCTGCAGTCAGCTCAGTCAGTTTGTGACCTATCCCAAACACACCACTTCCTCAGTTGGACCAGATGAGATACTTCAGTGGCAAAGGTACAATGGTGGTGAAAGGCTACTGCAAAGACCATGTACTCATCCACACTACCTTTCCTTTACTTGCTACATTCACTCCTTTAGGATTTTAGTCATGTACTGGGCAAGTGCCATTCAGTTTCTTAAGGAAGTTTTAATCTAAATTCACATGGATTTGGTATGAAGTACCTAGCTCTGTATGTGCCTTACCAAATTGCCTGACACCCACCACTGCAGAATGCATGAGGGCTGCTCCTAAAGTAATGCCTCCAATTTACTACATTGGCTCATGATGTCAGAGGTGGATGTTGGTGGCATGGCAAAAGAGGTTGAACCTTCCTGCCAATATTCCATTACATTTTATTGCCATGTGACAGATGGTAGCAGAGGGGCAGTCTGACAAAATAGCATCTGACATGGAATTGTAGATGAAGCAAAGGAGTGGAATTGAGTTCCTCCATGTGAAAAAAATTGCACCCATTGACATTCATGGATGCTTGCTGAATATTTACGGGACCAAACAGTGGATGTCAGCACAGTGAGGCAGTGGGTGGTGCGGGCTCTTGTTCATTGCTGGCAAAAATGCATAGCTAATGGTGGTAACTGTGCTGAAGAATAGTGTTTTGTAGCTGAGAATTTGATCTCTCAAATAGCGTTATTGCGCTCTTTGTATCTGATGTAGTTTCCATGGAAATAAAATAGGAGGCGTTACTTTCAGTGCAACCTACACATTTGCAGTTAGCAGTATCCAGTTGAAGTATGTTTATTGCAATACAGCAAACTATTTTACCTATACTATGTTCCCCAGCTAATATAAGTCCAAAGTACCCTCTCCTGGGTCAAGCATGAATTACTTTATACCTGGTATTATCCCAATTAATTTTCCTTATGTCAGATAGCAAAGGCCCTAATTAGCTAAACCTCTTAGGGCCTAGTTTCTTTCTCCCTGCCTTACTAGATCTTAAATATCATTAACAAGTCAAACTTCAACAAAGTCAACAGCTGGCAACAGTCCAGGAAACAGGACTACATTCAGGATAGAGAGCTTAGAAAGAACTGCGCATTTGTGATCTGCTTGGGTAATCAAAGAAGAAAATTGTCTGAGAAACTGTGCAGCTGGGGAGCAGGGACAACTTTTGCACAAAATAATTACAGCCACTGCAGAAATTTTTTGCGTGTCCAGCAAAGAGATCTTTAAATGACATTCAGATTTTCTATGGGCAGTGTACACAATCCATCATAAAAACTTTGGCAAAACAAGACAAAATTCAGCTAGTAAAAATATTTCATGGAAAAATTATGGTAGATGGAGGGTGGGATTAAACTTCTCAGAAATTTAAAAAAAGCTGAATGCTCTATTAAATGTTACTTCCAACTATAGAATTTTTTTGGGGGGGGACAGGGGGAAGGTCAGTGGGGGAGATCATAGTGCCTTCTACTAGTGTTTTTTCTACTTTTTAAAATTGTTCTCCAAATTTATCTACTGTTGAAAAACAGCTGAAGTTTAGAAGTGAAGCGTATGAGGAAAGGCACCAATAATCATGCAAGCATTGCTTTTCACGAAACTTCCTGTTCCTGGGTATTAGAAGAAATCCTGCAGATCCAAACTACGGTTACCTAAATGTCAACATCTGAATCATATATATATAACATTGAGCAAAACATTTTTTTTCTCCTGAACTCCAAAAGGAACTTACACCTTTAAATAGTACCTGGCCAGTAATTATAGTAACTCAAAGCCTCTAAGTGATCAGTAACGCGGCATCAGATCTTTTCTATACTCCTGTCTATACAGGTCACAGATTCTGCCAATGCTTTACCACACTGGGGTGCTGGATTCAAGGGATATATGTTTGCTTTCTTTCGTATTTCCCTGGGAGAATATCCACAGTGCATTTTGAAAGTGTGAGTAAATATCTGGCTGTGGTATACTGGTTTGTGTCTAGCTATAAGACTGTCTAGTATTAAGGTCATAATAAAATGAGATTCACCTCACTGAATTTAGCTCTCTCATCCAAGCTGGTACCAGGCTTAACGAAAATATATAAGCACCTCCAAAGGATGAGTCACTCCTTCCAGACATAAATACCCAGGACAGATGAGGTAATCTAGGTGCTATCAACTAAGGAGAGATCAACTTCTAGACAGCAGATACCAGGATAAATGTAGAGTCTTAGAAGTGTGACAGCTGGAGATTGTCCTGAAGAACATAGGCTTATGTGGGGTTAGTAATGGTTTCCTCTCGAAGAACCAGGAGAGGAACACGCATTTCAGGCTATGTTGTGGCATTTATCATCATCGTTCCTTACACTGTGTCTGCACCTCAGAGTCCCAGGCCTGCATCATAAACTACTCTGTGTTGGATACTGGACAAACGACAAACAGCTAGCCTCTACCCCCTGCACTTTACAGGCAAGGCACTCCATGTGGCCCATTTTATTTACAGTGAGAAATCATACTTTACCGTGTTTTTGCAGTAGACAGTTCTTTAGTTGAATCAACTATCAAAAAGTCCTTTTTTCACATTTGCCACCCTATGGAATCTCTCTTTTCCCGTTATTATTTTCCAGCTATGCTTTATCCAGCTGCTCAGCGATTGAAGAGGTCCTCAGCTGCCTTCCTTAATCCAGTGCTACAAAACTCCCTGGAAGATGTGGTCCTGCTTTATGAGGTTCAGTATACGGGAACAGATGGTGCCTCAAACCCTAACCAAGCCTGGGGTTACTGTACATGGTGGGGTTATCCATTATCTGTCTTCACATCACCTTTACTCACCCCAGTCATAAGCCATTGCTGACTATATATTAACTCACCAGAAGGGAGAGAACAGACATATATATGCCCGACTCAGATCTCTCAGTACATGAGCAGGCAGCAGCTGCCTGCAGCACTTCAAATGTGGGTTCTAGCCTACTGACTGGGAAAGTGAACAACAGAGCAAATGGCTTACCACTGAAAATAGCTTTCTTCCAGAATACTTTTATACTAACAATTCTTTGGTCTGAGTCTCAATTCCAAAACAATTGTCCAAACAATTAAAACAACGGGTAACAATCACTGCAAAGTAATCCAAAGGGCACAACAGTTTCACTTCAAAGTCATTCAGGTCCCCTCTTGCTGAGCAGAGGAGATTACAGATGTAATACAATCATAGAATCTGGAACAGTGTTGCATGATTAACTAAGGGAAAGTGGCCCAACTGAAGAGTAGGCACAGGCCAAATCTATCTACCCTACACCCTGAAAAACTGGCATTGTATGTTCAAACAAGGAATATGGGTGGGAAAACATTGCTGTGTTATTTCACACACAGCTAAGCCACCGCTGCTGTCCCTGTCTGAGTAAATGGCATTTCCTAGTTGCATTGCTGCCTTCACCTTTCTAACCTCACGTAACACCAGCAGCAACCCATGACTATTTTGGACAATGGAAGATTACCTGCTTTTTCCTCTTCCTCTCTCCTTTCCCCATAGCCCGTTCCTAGTTTTCCTCGGCAGATAACAGAGTATCCTGACGTTCACTTAGAGAATTTCTGATCTGCCCCACCTCCAGCCAGTGCTGTGAGAACTTGGTCTTCATTTGACCTATAACAAAGATCTAAAGACGTGTTGTTAATTCATGTTTACTCTGCCTAGATTCTCTTGGAGAAGATAAATAGCTTTCTGTGTTCTGATTTTGTACCAGTTTCTTTTAGCTGAGCTTAACATTGACAAAGGTCAGAGGATCTCCATCAAAGATGAGGAGCTGGCTTCGCTGAGGAAGGCTGCTGAGTTTGACACCATCTGCAATGAGATTATCCCCAAGAGCATCACAGAGATCCGCAGGCTGAGTAGCCGTCTGTCCTCCTACCCGAGGGTCCTCAAGAAAGAAGACTTTGAAAGGACAGTGCTGACCATGGTTTACACAGCCTACAGGGCTGCTCAGTCCCAGGGACACCAGAAAAACACATGGGCTGAATCCTTTGTCAGTCTTTACAAAGCCCTGAAACACGACTTGATGTTCCCATACAACAAAGAGACATCATAGTAGGAGACTTGATACAACTCAGTCACCTCTTCTGGTTGATAAGGGACACGCATAGCACGTCCACCACTTTATTCTATAAAGTATTTAATAGCCTGCTTCATGACAGATTATTTGTTTTCTAGCTCCCTCTTGTGGAATTCACTTTGTAGATATGAGTTAAATGGGGAAAAAAATTATCCTCAATCCCCAAAATTTGTTTTCATTCTGGCTTGGAGGCATTTTCTATAAAAGGAACATAAGGAAGTCTGGTGTATATCCCAGACAGATATGCCCTTATTTAATCTGTGGGTTTCTTACAAACAATACATAAATACATGATGCTTGCGCTCATATACCTGGGTTCATGTGCTAGACAGTGCCGTTTTCCTAGCTGGGGAAACAAGTTCATATTTCAATTGCCCAGTAAAAGAATATTAAAAAGAGATGCAAAGGCCTTCTGTAAAAGGAAGAGAATTTATAACTGTCAGACTCCAGAAATTGTGGCAAATCTATTAATTCCAAATATTCTTGTAAATAAGTGCTGTCTGACTCACTTCATTTGGCTGAGCCAATTTTTAACCACAATAACATTTGCAGAAGACAAAGGGCATTGTGAACACCAGCAGCAAACAATGCCTGTGAACATATTCCCTGGATCACAGAACCATCCTCCCCAGCAGTCTGCAATGAGTCTTCCATTATTTGCACATGACTTTGCTCCTGCTCCTTTGTTTTTGAATGGGACATGGATTTGTCCTCAGTGGAGTCAAAGGCAAAACAAAAGCCCTATTTAATTTAATGATGACAATTTTCTCCTGATTCTATCACTTGAATGAAGATCATCTAAACCAGTGCTTCAGAATCCCTCTGAGGCAGGGGAAGAAGGTGGATTAAAACACAGATGGTGCTAAATTCATCAGTGTGGCTCATTTTTGATTGTAAATTATACTGTTCAGCTGTGTATATGTGTATGTATGTTTGTGCATGTGTGTGCATGGAAGTGCATAGAAGAATCCTATACTGTTCACTCAGGGAACAATTATATCCGAGCATCTAGCAGAAAATGTTGCTCACCAGTCCAGTGGTGGGAATCATGAATTTGGGAGCAGAGGAAAAGCAGTACTTGTTTATAGCAAATCCTGTTTGTAGAAGTAGTGTAACAGATTATTATAAATCACAAAATAATAATCATGGAAGATGTGGCTTTCATGGACAGAGAAAGGAGATAGAAATTGTGACACGAATGACTAGCAATGAAAGATCCAAACACTTCTACTGCAAACCCTCTAATTTTTGTCAATGAGATATACAGATGCTGTTTCTCTATTGTTGTTTGAGCTGTTTTTGTTTCCAGGGCATGAGAAAAGAGATGAGCATATTTCATCCTTTTATATCAGCACTCTATTTATTTACATAATTTCTTAAGGAGATGGGTCCAGCTCACAAAAAGCTGAGGCTGGAAAGGACAACCAAGGATCCCAACCACATTTCTGAGACATGTTTAATTGCTTCTGCATCATCTGGGCAAATAGAACAATAAAATCCATGTCCCTTAGCAAGGATACTGGTGCTGAAAAAGACCATCCAAAACCAACTGGTTGCAGGAACAGCAACATAGCAAGCAGTCAGAGCATACTGTGTTTGGCAATCAGCTTTGGGAATGTAGACCCACAGCAGCTTTAAGAGCAGGCTGGAAATGGCCTAAACAGCTGGACAAAGGGTGTATAAAAGTCAGAGTCAATCTTGTTTTTCCCTAGCAGTTTCACTATGAGTATGCATTGGTGTACACAGTCACATGTATATACACGTGTAGATTCATTTTTGTACCTGAAGGCTTTTATTGGCTGTCTTCAAAGTCTGACTGGCATACATCAAAGGAAACCGAAAATCTCAGCCATAAAGATATGAGCCACAAATATCTCCATCTTCTGTATTTGCACAAACATACCAGTGTCCTCAAAGCAGCTTTGAGCTACAACTCACATGCCTTTCAGAGCCTCCAGCATAAACACTGTTGATCTGTTTGTGTTTTCTTCCCACTCCACACTTCAGAGAGGGGGCACATTCCTTACTTTACTTCTTGGCTCCCTGAAACATCGCTTGCTGGAAGAGCCTGGAATGAGCAATTCATAAATTCCTTGGAGTCAGTGACCCCAAATCTGCAAAGAAAGGAAAGAACATCACAGCAAGTCTTAATCATTGGCTGTCACTACCCAGGGAAACATTTCTCAGCCACCCCACAACAGAACTGTCCAGCAGTCAGGTTTTAATCATCAGTAACTATTATTGTAAGTCTTTCAGAAAAGAATTACAGATAGTTTTGAATACATGGTCATTCCCTATGGCAGACATGTCTTGCAAAGTTTGAAACCTTTTATTAAAAGTTGAAACCTTTATCTCTACAATACAAAGTCTTTCTGAATTTGTTTTGCCCCTCCCATTACTATGTGTAGTGTAGTAAAAGAGATTTATTCCTCAGGAATGTGCCTGGACTTATTTAAGAGAAAACAATTACTGTAATAATAAAAATATTCTACATAAAATTAATTGCTTTTCCATTGTATTGTTTTCAGCAAAAGATTTGCTATTTAGAGACTGGCAGTAGGATAAACTGGTTATCTCAGTCTGTGAAACTCTGTGGGATCAACGGTACAGAACAGAAGGAGACATAGTCCATTTCCTGTAATGAGAAGGAGGAGGTAATAAATGGGTACGAGGGTGTCTCCCTTTTCCAGAGTTCAAGTGAGAAGGAACACTGACTCACAGCAGCTCTCTGGGCTTAAGACAGCTTCCCTCCCTCAGTATTGCTTAAGATGCAGGTGCAGGTTGCCTGTTCCTAAAAGAGAAAGAAAGAGAGACACTGGTTGTCTATCCTTAGCTCAGCTTGCCTTTCATTTCTTCAGAATGAGTCATGATTATAGATGGTCCTTCTTTCATGGTGTAAAGAGACATTGTCTCTAAATAATCTTTTATTCAGTCTTTGACCTTACAGATCATGAAAAAGTGAAATTAACACAGTTTTGTTCATTTAGAATAAAACTTCTTTTAACTTTTGGAGTATTTTAGACATTCTTTTAGCTTTTCTTCTGAAACAACTACTGAAAACAGACATAAATTCCAGTTCTCCAGGATCAATGTCACAGAGCCACACCCGCTCAGTCTGGGGAGCCCAGCTTCCATCTCACTAGTAGAATGTGAGGAGATGCTCAGCAAGCTGAATAGGTTTGGGAGCATGAAAAACCTAAGGTGTGTGGCTTCTTATGAGATAATGGGAAAATGGATGATTGCAGGTTGTACATGGGTCAATAGATTAACTCTTAAATTTCTTTCTGCTCCACAAAGACCACTAGTCAAAGTAGAACTCTAGCAACACTCCTCCAACAGTAGATCAGAATAGACTAAAGATTAAAAATTCTTAACTTGAGTCTGGATCCTATGGTCACTGATTGCACACGAATCTCTGTGGAGATTCTTCATGAATAAGTGTTGTTCACATGTCAAGATGGAAGAAACATGAAACACAGAAAGTACTCTTTAGGAAAAAATATTTATTTATCAGCACTGGGACCTTGAAATAATAACAAACTGATTGTCAACTGAAAAAAGATCATTTGTACATTTGCATGTGTGTCAGAAAAAGGAGGCTTCTGATTTTCTCAAATGTTCTGACTGAGTTTTGGATAATGGGTGGAGAAACTACAGCCTCCTGCAGTCCTGCAGTAATTGGTGAATTAGAGTCACAAAAAAAAAACCCTTTAAGATTCTTTTTTTTTCCTTGATACCAAGTATAATCTGTATTGGAATTGCTGCCCTGTGAATTCCAAGCTCAGGGCAAAAGTAGGCTAAAGGTAGATTCAAAATAGAAGCCAGAACTACGAAGAAACAAAATCTGAACAGAAAAGAATATAAGTAGCCGCAGTTTGTTTATTTTCTGTTTTCATTTTTTAAGAAAGAATACCTACAAGTTTGTTTCTGTGCAGGGAACAATAAGTTTTTAGTATTAGTAATTTTCCAGCAGAAAAGAAACTTATATTTGGGACATTCAGACTAGCTAACAGGAGAATAAGCAGCATCCCAAAAGATATCCCATCCGCTTTTGAAAACAGGAATTATTTTGCTGGAAATCAGATGATGGAAGAAAAAAAACCTTTCAAAACATGGGGATAAGGATGAAACATAGTTATATCTGTGACTCTGAATCTGAAAAAAAAAATGTCAAAAGATCACTATGATCCAACTTGCAAACCTCTGTCTGTTATGGTGCTATAGTCATTTGGATACGCTGGTATGAAGTTTTAACAGGGAAATCATTAGGGTTTATTTTTAAAACAACAGACTGAAGAATAAACGATTAAGAAAGCTATCTGAGGTGGCTTGGTGGAAATAGGAAACAAGACAGAGAGACCTCTTTCCAGGAAATACAGGAAAAGGTGAAGGAGAACGTGGAGTAGAGACTGGACTACCTGAGGAACCTGGGAAGAAACACAACTAGAAGAAAGTCACCGTAAAGTAAAGGAGTATGGCAATGGCGAAGGAGATTCTCCGATCCAGAAATCTCTTGCTTGTTGTTCTCATTCCACTTCTGCTGCTTCCTCTGCCACTCTTATACCCCTGCAGTGTAAGTACATTTTCTTGTTTTTTTTTTACAAAGCTTCTGAGTACAGTAGGCAGTCTTGCTGGATAAGCCTACAGTGGACAAAAAGAAAGAGAAGGATCTAAAAAACCATTACTCTTAGAAATATTAAGGACTCAGATTTGGACTGTGAAAGTTATTGAGCAGTCATCACAGTAACAACCAGAGCTACTATGAGTAATGTCACAAGCACAGCTGAAGAAACAGGTGAAGACTTATTTTAAGAAAGAGATATTGCATCTTTTCTTTTTTCTACAACACTGCATGTGAGGGAGAGGTATTTAAAATGAATACTTACAGGGTCTTTAGTTTTTAATAACAATTTGGTGTGGATTTGTAGGACAGCTATTCAAGTGAGCTGGGAGCTAGGACTCAGTAGGACGATATAAGGCGTCCTCTACTCTAAAGTAAGTGTAGGTACATGTTGCATGACATATTGTATTTCTGGCATTGGCTAATAAATAACGGCTCAGAGACATACACAACAACACAAAGGAGTGAAGAATCTTTGCTTAACACACAGACAAGGGAATGGGAGTGAATAGACATTTATTACTGAAGCTGTTTTGGAGCTACTGAATACTCTTGGCTCTGTGGTTAACACCTTTCCATGCAGGTCTCTGCAGTTGTCAAACGTAAAATTGCAGTGTTATCCTACCTTATGGAAATGGTGACATTTAACTTGCCAGCATTTGCAATATATTAAAAATTCCTCAGCTGTGGCTTCCACAGAACTAGACATAAATCTGGCCAAATGGTGCAGCAATTTCCATTCCTTCTTCTACTCTGTCAAAGATTAATTCTTCCTTCTAGCACCAGAGGACTTATGAATACTACTACTTTATCAGATAGCAGTTCAAAGAATTAGAAAGCGGTAGGTTTTTGTTTGGAAAGAAAAGCGGAATTCACAGAAAGGCTATGTTTCTAAGCTGGTGAATTGTACGTTGCAGTTTAAATGAGTTTTCCTGCTCCGAACTCGGCTGCACTCTTATAGCAGTTTTCCATTTCTTCTGCCTTGAGTGAGAATGAATGAAAGGCAATTGCACTTTCTTCAGAGAACAGTAAGGCCCACCTTTTTACAAAAACCTGTTTTTAAAAGAGTTTCTTCTCTCCCAGTGTCACTGAAAGGGCAACGTAGAGAACAGATTCTCCATGACAAGCTTGTATGGCACTGTATGGCACTGAAACTGCAGCGTGCTCTATATGCCCTGAGAATCTCTCTTGGGTAACATGAGGTTCACCGCACTTAGACTTGTTACTCATGTTTGGTCACTACCAGTGTCAGAGACACAAGATGTGGTAAGGAAAGTCTCTAATAACCAAGGGATTTGTAATAGTATCATACGAGTTTTGGAACAGAAGTTCACTGACAGTATTGCTGCAAGAACTGCTCTTACACGGCATGTGTTCCTCTGCACTATTATTCTGTACCTCATAGCGTTGCTTTACAGCACGGTGATATGAAAAGCTATCAGATGTATTTTACATTCACTTTGTATCTAAGTGAATGACTGCAGATGGTAAAACATAGCTGTAAATCTGACCCAGACCTGGACAAATATTTATAATGCCATTAAGAAAACATCTGCACATAATAATCTCAGTTGACAGGACACTATTCAAGCGCTTTACAGCAGTGTTTACTTTGTTACAACCCATTGACTAAGATTACTTCTTAAACCTGAGGATTAAATTTGCCTCCTGCTGATACTCTTATATTTTCACTTATCAGACAATTATGGTAGTTTTCTGTCTTACAGAGATCAGAATTACTAGGCGGATTATGTTTGCATTTCTGCAGGGAATCAGCTTGCAGTTTCTTTGATAATATCAGCACAACTCTGGAAATGTGAAAGTAGCATTATATATGTGGTGTCAAGAGACATCAAAGGGAGCATGAGGACTCAGAACTGTTTGTAGATAAGGTTTATGGGAATAATGTCCACAGCTTTTTTCTGCTATTTTGTGACAAGAAATGACTGGATAAAAAATAAACCTGAGAAAATTTGTATGAAGTCTTACCTTCCCAAAATGTATACCTGAACCATGACTCTTACAGCAGGTTTGAGACACTCATAAATACTTTTCAGGCCATGACAAATACAGAACAAACTGGTCTACTCTTTCCAGAGTGAGAGATTTTTTCATTGTCTTAATTTCCTTCATTGTTAACAGTGACTATTTCTACCACATTTTTTTCATTGTTATCCACATTTTTTGATAGAGCCACTGCTGCTACCATTAAGCACGTCACATGAAGAGAGTCATTAGTGAGCAGGGTTTCCTGAAGCCATTGATTCTGTGGCTACAGTAAGCCCAATCAAGGATACACGGATGGTTCCTCGAAAGGCAGCAAGATGCTATAAGCTGCAAAACCGGAAGCAACAGGTGATTTTGACACTTTGACAGGCTACATCAGTGAGATGGACCCTGACACACAAAACATGCTCTGAACAGCTTTGGATGGCATATTTTCATTTACCTTTGTTTTTCTGTACACAATCTGAAGGGAAGAAACTACAATGCGATCCTATCAGCAAAAAAAATAGTAGACCAGAGGCTAGACTACCTTTTTTTTGCACAGCTTAACCACGTGCCTACATGCACAACATGCATTGCACATTCTTACGTGGACAAATCTTTAATCCCAAGTTTGTTGCTAATAATTACTCTGAGATCTTCAAATGTTTTATCTTAAAAAATGTATGCATGACCTGTATTACAGAAAATTTAGCTGTGGCATTCTTTTAGGTCCTCTTCTTTGCCTGTAAGATGTTTGAAAACAGGTGGTAGTCCCCCCAACCATCACATATGAGCTTACTGCATTGTCTTTTCCTACTTCCTGCTTTATTTCCTTCTTAGGTATGCTTAACATTCATTTTCACCCATGAAAAAGAAGATAAAGGAGTGAAAAAAAATTAAATTATTTAGCCATTACTTCAGTACAGTACTTAGTAGCTCTGGTAGCAATTAAATATATAAATTCAATTCAAAAGTAGAGATTAATTTTGTTACTCTTTCAAAAGAGCTGATTTAGAGTGCTCAGAGAATAAACAGCAATAACAGGAAATAACAAAGACACAGTGCCTGCCCCAGTTAGTTTTTGATAGAGACGCAACTTCCCTTTGTCCTGTTTCATTTCCACTATTATTCCATTTTACAGACAGACAATGCAGGATGATGGTCTGTATTCAAAGGAATTTGAAAGAAATAGATATTTTGGAAGGAGATAATTGTTTGGGATCAGGTTAGGATAAAATTAATATTAAGAACGTTGTCAAAATATATCTCTTTTTCCTTATATCTGCACTTTTTTAAAACAAAAATTGGTGCTACTTCATTTTTGTCCTCAAAAATGCTGGACATCATCAGAGCCCACGTGAAAAAAAAAAAAAAAANTAGCAGAAATTAATTAGTTAAAAAAGCCCAACATGTTAAATAGTCACTTGGTCACAACAAGAATCCTGTCCTTTTGTCCTTTGATCTCTGTGGAATATCAGCCACGAAGTGGAATGCAGTTAAAAGTGACGAAGCACAAGTTGGCTAATGTTTATGAGCTTATCAATCAGTACTGTGACTTGCACATAAAATTGTCTTCATAATGGAAATCACTAAAAATCTCTAACCTCATCACCTTATTTTCTTAAACGATTTCCATTTTAATTCAAAAAACTTTGTTTGCTTTTTTATTGAGCAATCAAGTTGCTACAGACTAAACAGTAATCCTTCAGAGTTTGAAACAGTAGAGCAATTCCATTTTATAAAACGTATACTCCATAATCCATGAATATTTTATTAAAAAAAAATGCCTCAATCTTATCCATTCTAAGACAATCCTCTCAAGCCTACCTTATTGTTTTTTCTTGTTAGCAATGAAGCTACAACTGCAGTAAAATCTTTTAGTGTAATATGTGATCAGAAAGGACTAGTGAAACCTTTTTTTATCTACCGTAAAACCTAAAACACTCTTCTGTAATAATTAAAAAAGAGAAAAAGAATAGATATGTTTCTATGTGGTGTAGAATTTCAAACTTCTTTTTCTACTCTAAAAAGAACAGTTTAGAGCTAAATTTCTCAACTTGTCCAACAGCATTCCACATACTCTTAATAGTCTCTAAAATAATTGGACTTTATCTGATTCAAGGAAATTATATTTCCTGATATCCCCTTTTTAGTCATCTTTGAGGCTCTGGTTACTTGAATTAGAACTGTTTAATGTTAAACTTTTCTGAAGGAGTCAGAGCAAGATCTGACAGCTAATTTAAACCTATGTTTCTGAGTAAGCTTGGCTGCAGTTTTTAAGCAAGTAAAGGAAACGACACATGGTAATGTATCTTAACCTTTTCTCTGGGTTGTGTTTTGCCTGTTATTACCATAAGATGTATTAAAAAAAAGGTGAAACATGAATATGTTTCTTCATACATTAGTGGTAATGTGAAAAGGAGGTATATGGATTTAAATACAAGCTATTGATTCAGTCCAGTGAATTCACATCCCTGTATAGACTTACCTTTGACTTAACCATCTTGTTCACAAAACTGATTACAAAAAAATGAACTGTCATATATACCTATTGATTTGCACAAAGACCCGCAGGAATTTACAGTGTAACTTCTTGAACGCTATTTAATTTGGGAATCATCTAATCAGGAAACAAAAGTAAAGAAATTATCTTTGAACATGCTGAAATAGTCATTTATGAACAGTAAATTTTCTAAACAATAGCCATTGTGAGTTGTAAATCCATATGACTTGGATTTGACAATCTGTATGACAAAGGAATCATCCAGGAAATAATGAAGGATAGATCTACAGCTGGTGTAAATCAACACAAACCTACTAGCTTCTACAGAACTTTCAGTTAATCCCCAAACAGGATTTGTCTTCAAATTTGAGAAAAAGAAAAGAAATTCTTTTCTTGAAGGTAATTTCTGTAATCTCTATAATTATTAACAGAACATATTCCAAGGTTTCTAAGTATAGGGGAAAAAAAAAAGCCCTAAAGAATATTATAAATAACATCATATCTATCTAAAAAGTGGACCAGAAAACTTTAGTGGATTGTGTTTTCCTGTAAAAATATCCAGGAAGTACTATCTTACTCCATCTTCCACCAACTTTCTCTGAATGGTCAGCACATAGTTACCATGGTTTTGTATCCTAGAACCTTGGAAAGCAACAATTTTTCTTGATTAACAGCGTGACCCAGAGGCCCCTAAACCCTTCTGGTCTATGGCCTTTTCCCAGAAGTCTGCAGAAAATAGAATTAACTGACAGGGGGAAAAAAAATCATAATGATTGAAAACCAATCTTTCAGAGTATATCCCAGAAGAGCTGTTTAGTTTTATCCATGTTACAGCAAATGCTCTTGTGTGATCCTGAAAACTTCTCATTCCTTTTGTCCAATGCTTGGAGAAAAGCCGTGTAGGTGTACCAGCTCCACAGGCCCAATCTGAGGAGCCATGGAATATTTGCTAAATGTTGGGTTATTTAAATGAAAGAAACTCATCAATGTACTTGGAACTATTATTTCACTGATAAATATTTCACTCAAAGATTTTGCCCGAATTTGTGTGCTGAGACTAGCATTAGCGACATATTCTTCAGAAACTGGCCTTTCAGATTGTAGCCTAGATTTCATACCCAGTCAGCTCCACTTTAGGAGATCCTTATGTAGTCCTTTCTGACCTCTTGTAGTCCAGGCACCCTCAGCCTGATGAGTCCTATGACCATATTTGCAAAGGCTTTCACAGCGGGTTGTATGGCAGCAACACATTACCTTGGTGCTTTCTCCCTATAGGAAGCCTCATGTGCCTATGTGCTGATTGTGACAGCTGTATACTGGGTTTCTGAAGCAGTACCTCTTGGTGCAGCAGCCTTAATTCCTGCTTTCCTATACCCACTTTTTGGAGTCATGAAGTCCAGTGAGGTAAGATCAGTGTGCACTTTTTAATCGTTTCATCTTTTCACTCAGTTAATTATTTGAATACAACAAACCTTAGTGGACTAGCAAGACTGAGTCTGGGAGGAAGTGTACATCTTACAATGTGTAACATAGGAAAAGCTATAGTAGCCAATAGAAGTGTCCATCCTATCAGCTGCTGCATCACCAGCAGTTTCTAACACATATCACAACAAATGATTTGACTTTTCCCCTCCTCCAAAATCGTAAACAGCACTTATGGGATAAACTGGAAAGTTTACTTCTAGTGATGGATGGAAGATTTACATGCCTTACAGAATCACAGAAAGATTTGGGTTGGAAAGGACCTTAAGGCCCATCCAGTCCCAACCCTCTGCCATGGGCAGTGCCACCCACCAGATCAGGCTGCCCAGGGCCCATCCAACCTGGCCCTGAGCACCTCCAGGGATGAGGCATCCACAGCTTCTACAGATAACCCATTTCAGTGCCTACAGATGATGTACAAGGCATGAGGCCACATATTCTAAAAAGTATTACCATTTATTATGTAAAATTAGATAATTTTAATATCTAGGTAGATGCTTAGCATGTTTTCCAGTTACCCTATTGCTGTCTTGTAGTCATCAGTTTTAAGGCAAAAGAGTAGCTGTACAAAAAAAGCCTTTTTGATACATTCTGAATTTGCTTACTTGAGTTTCTCTTGAATGTCATTTCCTTTCATGATATGCGATATGCCAAGAATTATTTTGGTTTCACTTGCAGCTTTTTTTTTCTCACATACCTATATGCAGATAATACAGATAAGAACACAGAAGAATATATAGCAGCCATAAGGTTATTGAATTTCTAACAATCTGGTAATGTGCATGCCCATAAATAGATGGAGTCAAACACAAACCAAGAGTTTTATGACCTATCTTATTCCTTCCAGTGTTGCAATAACTTTGTAATATAATCAGGTACATTTCCATGTCTACACAGTTAAATATATTCAGATCTTTTTCTTAACATATAGGTAAAGTAGCTACTGTTTTTTTTTTGGGGGGAGGGGTTGTTTGTTTGTTTTTTTCCCCCACAAAATTCTGAAGCATATCAGAGGAGGAAAATTTAGGGGCAGCCTGACAGAAATTCAATGTAATATCAAACTAAATGACATTGGGATTACTGCAGAGAATGTATTATTTACTTTAGGAACAGAAATAAAAGCCTGTATGTTAAAATAAGCAAGACTGATGACGCTGCAGTATTTCCAGTCTGCTATTCTGGACTGCCATAGAAACCGGGGCTCGTGCCTCGCTGTTTAAGCCACACTTAACTCACAGGGTCTTAAGAGCATGAGTCTGGCTGTTGTGTGTGTGTACGTGTGTATTAATAAGAACATTAGTATTCACTTGTTTCTCCAAAATGGCTGTGAAAGGGATAAAGCAAAACAACAGATTCTTTGTGCTGCTGGCTCGATGGATTCCATTCATTCAGTTCAAGAATTTTTTTGAACAAAGTATCAGAAAAATAAAGAAAGTTAATGAGAAAGAAACCAGTGGAAGAAAGCCAAAGAAGTGATATTTAAAGTTCTGGCACACAACCATGATGGCCAAGTCTATTATAGTGACCATGGGTATTTGTTAAGTGAATATAAGTACATCCTTAACAGCAAAATACACAAAATAGCATTTGTGCAGTTTTATTGAGGATTGTCAGCATAACAGAGGACAATGAAAGAAATACTGCTTCTATGATTGTGTTTCAAAATACTGGAGTCTACACTTGGTTACAGCAACAGTTTAAAACTGAAGAGACAAAATTTAGGAAAAAATATTTCAGAAATAGCTTGTGAATGATTTCATTTGATTAAAATTAAATATTTAGCTAGATTCCAAACATCCATTTATAACTTTTATTTTCTCTCAGTGTTTGTCTTCACAAAAAAAAAAATATATTGTGTTTGTGTTTGTTTGTTTCTTTTTGTTTTTGCAGTCACTTCACAGAGTATCTTCTCATGTCTTAGCAAGCCCCACATTCAAGAATTCTTCTTTGGAGTGGTTTCTGCATGGTCTCCGAATATTTTCCTAAGCCAGTCGCTGATTTTTCCTCATCTCTTCTAAATTAAAGTTCTCTTCATTTGAAGCTTTGCACTCTTTTCCTAACAGAATGCAGGTGGATTTCCACTGTGAAAAGTTCTGGTGAAGTGTCTGCAGACCATGACAGAAATGCCACAACCTTCCTTTATTGCATCCAGAGAGCATGTGCCAAAATGCCTTTTTTTTTTCTGAAGCTGTAGGTTCTAGAGATGCTACATTTTGCCCAACAGTTGAACACGACATAAGAAATAAAAACAAGATAGACAATGATACTTCCATAATGAAAAAGCAGAAAAAGCACATGAATAAGGTGCCCTCAGTGCAGAATTTTGTGGCTGTTTCTGTTTGGGCCTCACTGAGTGCAACTAACTCCAGGCAGTGAACATCCTGCTCAAAGTAAGACTTCTCTCAACCTCTTCAAAGCTGAGAAATCTACAAACAAGAGGGCATGGAGGTCTGTTAGCAAAATGAAAGAGATTAAAGAAATCATGATGACTTGTGAATTCTTCAGTTTCTCCAGCTTCCTGTAATTCTTCTGGTGGGGGATGTGGAAATCTGCAGTATTTTTTATCATTCAGTATGCTCTCCGTGTAGGGTAGTTACTGCGTTTTTTAACATATTGTTTCCCCCTTGTTCTTAATGCAGGTGGCTGCTGAATATTTCAAGAATACTACTTTGCTCCTCATGGGTGTCATTTGTGTGGCAGCTTCTGTAGAAAAATGGAATCTCCACAAGCGAATTGCCCTGCGAATGGTCATGATGGCTGGAGCAAAGCCAGGCATGTGAGTGAACCTTTTACTTCAGGGTACTCTGAGGTTGATAGCAGCAGCTTGAAAGAACAAATGATAGCTCAGACTTCTCTATCTACAGGCAAAAGCTAGCTGAGTTTAGGGCAGCTGTTCCTACCCACCATCCCTGTCAGAAATTGAAAGCTTTCAAACATTCTCATTGTTTTTTCTGCCACGTCCTACTCCTTGACTTACTGTTCCATTGCTTTCTATTTTCTGCTGATTCTTTGTTCCTAGTCTCTCTGTTCCTTCTTTGCCTGTTTAGCAAGCACAAAAGGATTCTTAAAGTATCCCTGGATGCACTGAAAAAGTGTTTCTCGCATCACATGCTGATTTCTAAGTGGATAAACAAAAGGTTTTCAATTATATATAATCTTTCGACAGTTCTTAGCACAAGCCAGCATTTTAAGCATGCACAGAATAGTATTTTGCTAGTTGTAAAAAAAAAAAAAAAAAAATCCTATATACTCACCATTTGACTAACAAAAATATTAGGTAAGAAAGCTTTTCATATTTGTGAAAGCACCTCAAAGTCTCACTGTGTTATATTCCAGGTTACTTCTTTGCTTTATGTGTTGCACCACGGTGCTCTCCATGTGGCTTTCCAACACATCCACCACAGCCATGGTGATGCCAATAGTGGAGGCAGTGCTCCAGGAGCTAGTGAATGGTGAGGAGGAGTGTGATGTCATCAGTACTGCAGGCAGCACCATTATTGAAGAAAACGAGCCAATAGGTATTTGCCAATATCGGCCATTCTTTTCTCATTTATCAGTGACCAGAATCATTAATATACATTAATCAAATTCTGTTGAGGTCACAGCTGTCTTATTTGTGTTGCCAAAGATACTGGGCCATTCTGTTACTTTTTGCATGGTGATATTTCTTTCAAAAATGAAAGACAGTTTCAAGATGTGATGGGAGAAGTGGCATCAGGAGATTATTTAATCTGAATTAGGGCACAAGATGTGATTTGTGTGTCATAAACTCTTAGGTGATAGGATTCTACAAGGTCAGAAGGAAATATCTGTAAAGGAATTAAAAGAAATGTAGCAGAGGCCAAAATGCATGCTTTGTGACAATCGCATGTTTGTCTGTTCTACTCTTGATCTTCCAAGCTGTCCAGTTTAGAGCAGGTGCCAGAAAAAAATTTCTTCTTAATTGATATATGACTTTGAGGTTTTTGATATTCTCAGAGAGAAAGAATTTTGGGGAAAAAAATAAATCTCTTATTTCTTTCAATTCAGAGATTCCAGGCTGAACAACGATGACATCTGACCTTACTTAAATTCTGGCATCTAGGTCTTATGTTACGTAGGCATTATAATCTTTTAATTGTCAGAGACATGCTATGAGGACAATATAACACAACAAAATGCTGCTCGCGGGTCATAGAATACCTGAGAAGGTTCAGAAAAGTTTTGGTTGCAATAGCTCCTCCAAGTTCAGTGGCCCAGAGGCCCAGATCAGTTCTTACTCCAAGAACTGCTTTCTCTTCCTTCTTTACAGGCCTCAGCGAAAAGCATGAGCAACCTTCACTGGAGCTTATCTTCATCAATGAGGAGTAAGAATGAACCCTGTACATCACGACTGGAGATTTGAGCCCTGCACAGGTTGCACTGAAATGAACCGAGGAGTAGAGCAGGAAGGGCATGCAAAAGCTTAGAAATTAATGTTTTAGATGTAACTGACAAGGAAGGCTTATATGAGAAATGGGATTGATTTAATGGTCTGGATCTCACTAAAGTTTGCCAAGTTTGCCAGGATCCATTTATTTTTTTAACATGATGGCCATTATAAAATGAAGGAAATACTCATTTACAGAGGATTCTTGAGAAAAGCCTGTACTGTGAAGAGCATTCAAGAGACAGATGATGGCAGATGGGGAAAAAGGGAAAAAAAAAAAAAAAAAGGGGGGGATTGTAAAAGGTTTTTTAATACAACCTAAGTTCTTCATACGTTTAAAACACTAATAGACTAATAGTGTCAATCAGGCCTCGATTTTGGGTAAAATAAGGACAGATCAAGGAAAGGACTAATTTTAATGTTGAGTTATCAAATTAGTCAGATACACAAGAGCATATACAAAATTATTGTCTTCAAACTACATTACAAGCTAAACTGTGAGGAGCATCTTCTTACAAGGTATAAGATTAAAACACAGTTTCTCCTTGAGCTCCTTCTATTTTATTCAAAAGAGTTCAAAATAAGAGAGAAATAAGCTCTGGTTACGCCATCTAAGATGTTCTTTAAAACAAATATTATCATTCAAATGGCTCATGTTGATAACTTTAAGTTAGCTTGCAAGTTCTGAGTAGTTTTCTCATTAGTTCAGAGTCTAATGAGCTCTCTAATATTCTGTCTTTTCATCCTCTCTTTTTATCCCAGCTGTATTTCCTTCAGTATAAAAGAAACCTTTCAGCCTGGTATTATTCCATTAATTTCTTTAAGACTTATTGAAAAGTATGTGAGGGATATTTCATAACAGAACTGTTATTAAAATACTATTACTTGAAAAAGAGCTTGAAATTTATTGGGAAAAGTAGCCCATTTTCTGAAATTAAATCTGATTTCAATTGCAAAGTAAAAGCTCATTGTACTGTTTGCATGGACCATATGCCACCCAGGACACGTTTTAGTGAAAGCTTTAATGTGGCACAGGACGGTGCTCAGAAACAACATTGAAGAGGCCGGTGGAGGAAGAACTTGAGTAGAACAAGATAGCAGTAGCATTGGATTGCCTGGTAATTCACTTCACTGTGAAAGGACTCCGTTCCTAGAATGGAGTATATACTACAAAGAATACATTTTCTTTGTTGGAAACAGAACCCCATAGCTATTAGGCTAGAGAAAGACCTACAGAACGTAATAACTGTTCCCATATATCTGCCCAAGATACCACAAAAAAGGTGCTAGTAATTAGTATGCTTCACCATTTCAGTAGGTATTAGATCTCCTGAACATTTTGCCCCTCCTACCCTCAATTTATGCCTTTTGGGGGAGCTGGGTGAATAGGCATTTTTAAAGTATATTTTCCTTTCTTTGTTTTTAGTGCTACTACTACTGACTTCAGCTCCTTGATGCATTCAAAGGTATTGTCATAGGTAGAAACTGTATCTTCTGAGCTACACTGTCTGGTAATGCCATCAGAATACAGTCCACACAACTCTACAAGAAACTTCTGCTTCCTTTATTTCAAACAAGAAGTGGTTGTTGTCAGGGAGTATATAACATAGAATAATCTGCTTTGTACTTAACCTATCAGCCTGCTTGCACAAATCAAAACGGGAAACATTAACTTAGGGTTTAAGTGTTGCCAAAGATCCAGTCAGCAAACTAATAATTTCATACAGACTCCTAGATTTTAGTAAGTTCAGGTAAGATCTTTTATTGTCCAGTTATTGCCAAGTTTTGCAGCTGAGATGCCTTGGTTAATTGGAACAAACTATACATCTTACAAAGTCATAGTCTCTAGCAAGGGATCTGTTAGATTCTGTTGTGAGGCAGAGGGAGAGGGAGAAAATCTAAATCTATTGCATTCTGAATTTTAACATCACTATAAAATAAAAGCAGCATTAAAAAAAAAAAATCCTCATGCTTTTCCAGTAAAAAGTTTACATCTGAAATTTTAGTAGTTTTGTTCTATTTTGTTTTGTATTGTCTTGAAAGCCCACAGCCCATGACCTTTACAAAGCATCATCAGTCCTAATCTAAGTGCTCCTAGGAACAGAAGAAAGGCTAATCTAAAGGCATTTGCCTCCCTACAGAGTATGAATAATGTGCACATGATAGCCAGCCCAATTGGAACAATGAAATCCAAGAGCAATGGGCAGCACCTACCTCAGGTAAGGAGATATTAGAAATGGAGGGTGAAGGAAAGGACAGATAAACATTGCCTGCTCATCACTGCTTCATTTCTGCTCCTTGTAAACTGCTTTGCATGGAATAATTTTCTATCATCTTACAGCAGTTACCTTTTGGCTCTATGCTAATTCTTGCTCCCATTTAAAGAACACCAGGAAAGATATTTTTGAATTACCCTCTCCCAGTAAGATATTTGCCAATGGCTAGCACAATTTGTTTAGATTTATATTCAGTAATCTTTCCACAAGTTTCCCTTATTTCACTTGTCTACCCACTTTATTTCTGCACAGCTTCCCTGGAAAATAGTGCAACCAAAAAAAATAGCAACCCCTGACACACAATGTCCTACTCTGAACTAAACTAACAGCTGACATGGACAATTTAACTGCTCAGCCAGTGGGTTTGGCAGTCTTTTAGTATCCATCTCCCTTTTTTACTGCCAAATACACTCCATCAAAATCCTTGATAACATCTACAGTATTTCTACTCTCCCCAAGTGGATCCGAGGAATGACTGCTTTTTCTACTACGATTATGCAGTACCTAAATGGCATAAGTTCATGTTCAAAAAATATTAGACTAAAATCAACACATGTATTTGCATTAGCAGTTCAAATGAATTGGTGTGTTTCTAAAATAAAGGCTAATGCGCTGCTCCTGATATTTAATTTCCCATTTGCATTCACTGACTATTTTGTAGCTAGCAAGCTCACTTAACTTTTAACCTACAGGAATGTGAACCAGAGCACCCTCACAAGAATGATGAATTTACAGCATGACTGATTTCATCATATAAATTCAAATCCTTGACTCACTTGCTACCTTTTTCCTGATACTAAATTACAGCCTTGGTTGCACGTGAAGTACTCTGAGTTTCTGTACCTTTACAATGTAAGTGCTTGATTTACCAACATGGAATCTTCTTCTCACAGTTAAGAAAACTTGTCTTGGAGTAATATTTTTCTGTAGCTTTTTCTTTCTTATCCTCATGGCCCAATCTGTTTCACACACTTTCTGAGAATCCTAGCACTCCATTCTTAATGAGAGGCCTTGAGCCAGTCTGAGTGCAAAAAGTCCACCAAGCATTTGTTTGGTGCCTGCCCATAAGCCTCAAGGATTACAGATTCCTTCTGCTGCAGTGCTGGCACCCTGCCTTTGCAGTTCACAAAGGCTTTTTGGTATCCAGCTGAGATTCCACTGAGAACTGCAGCTGACCCAAACTGTGGCCAAAAGTCCGATTACTGTCTACCCTACATTTCTGCCACAGACCAGGTGATTTCAGGCTCTTGGACAGGTTTCTAGTTCTGATGCCAGCTAATACCCATGAAGAAAAAAATTCTGCTCCCTCTTATGAAAATCTGATGTCTCTTTGGGACCAGTAGCACCATGGCATTAAAGAAAGTTGGGAGTGGGCTGCTTTTCTAATCTCCTGTTCTCCTTGGTCAATGTATCTCCTCACAGGCTCAGATACTAGTCCTGCCTCCTAAGCCCTCTGAACTAGACCTGCGCACTAAATACCGGTATCAGTCCAGACACGACCACATGGTCTGTAAGTGCCTCTCACTGAGTATCTCCTATGCAGCAACCATTGGAGGACTGACAACCATCATAGGGACTTCTACTAGCCTCATATTTTTAGAGCACTTCAACAAGTAAGTGACATTGTGTGTGAAAATACGATTGGGTCATTAACATCTCTGTGGCTTTTCCCATGGGTTATTTACTCCCTCAGGGAGTTCTTCTAAGATGATCTCTCTGAAGACAATTTTGTTTCTTTCCCTACTCTAACATTTTTGCTGATGATTAAAGGTTGTAAGGAGGAGCTCAAGTTAATACATATCCACGTCCATCTCCCATGCAAAACAAAAATTTCTCAGATGTTTCTTCAGCAACTTCTTCTGATATCACAAACTGATATCAAGAGGGCAGCAGGCACCTCCAAAAATTAAACACTAAAGCCATGCAGATATAAGAATGAAGAAAAAGGGAAATCCGTGCAAAGGGTGAAAAGTCATAAAACCTACTTTGAGGTATTTTATGATTTCTTAGAAAGCTGGCTGTCATGGTGAACCTATAGGCATCACTGATAATACTTGTGCTGTTCAATGTGCAGTGCAAAAACAAACACATTCAGAAACATGGGCTTACGTCTTTGCTTCATGATAATGGGAAGCAGCTCTGTGCTAAATATTTCCTTTATCATATGTGCCCAGGTCTCTCAAAGGCATGAATGTCATCTCTGTCAGAGGACTGATGGAACTTCTGATACACTGATACATAACCAGGCTCAAACCTGATTCTGATTATCTTCTTCAGCCATGGCTGCCACAGTATCTTGCGTTTCTCTCTCTGAAATGGTGGCAGCAATGACAACTAAATTCAGAACCTATCTTTAGCTCAAGAACTTGGATTTCACAGCATTTCCAAAGACCTTCCTTTTTTGACTCTTCCATCAAATGTTCATATTAGACACCTTTGTTAGAGCCTAGTAGACTATAGTCACTATTTTTGTGGTCCAGAATAAGGCATATAGACATTCTGGGTGAAATCATTCTTAGTTCTATTGACTCTAGAAAGGCTTTGAACAATAACCTCTGGCAGGGCCAGGATTTCCTACTGGTAACTGTAAGGGTTTTTGAAGCTGGATAGAGAATCCAGACCATCTGGTCTTAAAGGTGTGAAGTTCTGTTTGGTTCATCTCTCAATCAGGCATGATCAATAATAGGCATTTTTTGGCAAATGGCTTTCCTATGAACAAGTATTGTAGTTGTCACATTTGTATACTGATGAAATTTTTCTGTCATGCTATGACAAATATATATACATCTCTACATACATCTGTACATACTGTACTTGTCCCATTACCATTTTAAACTCTCATATACCTTTTTTTTTTCCCTCTACAGTCACTACCCAAGTGCTGAAGTGGTGAATTTTGGAACCTGGTTTTTGTTCAGTTTCCCCATCTCCCTCATCATGTTGGTCCTTACTTGGTTCTGGATGCATTGGTTGTTCTTAGGTTGCAAGTGAGTGCAAATTGTTCAAGATGTATTGATCACAAAAACAGCATCTTTGTGTTAGAGTGGATCTCATAAAAAGGCATTTCTAGTTACAAATGATAATAGCTAAGGTACAACTTCTTTCTTCTTGCCAGAAAAATTACCAGAGGAAATAATATTAGTAGTGCTAGATAGGTAGCAGTGTACAGGATTGCTGCTGGAGAGTGAAGTGCTTAGGTAGTACTGATGGAAATCTTCACCATGCATTCAACTGATTTTCTGACTCTCATAACTGCGTCTCATTGTGGGCCAAAAATCTTGTTAAAAGTCCTTTTGAAAAAGTGCAACAGAAATGATGAGTAGGAGAAAATAACAGCAATTGAACAAGTTACTTTTCAGATCTGCCTCCAGATCGATGAAGTTAATGCAAGACCAGTTAAAATTAATGGTAAACACATTCCATATACAAGACTTCAAAATGGAAAGGACTCTCAGCCTGAGAGGTAAATACCCTTTGATAACAGAAAGTCCCTGAGTCCCAAAAGAAGAACAAGGCTTAGTCTCCTATTTCATTTGTACCATGTATTCTCTTTGCAGAAGCTCTCAAAGTTAATGAAAATTGACTATGTGCTTTGTGAGGGGATTAGTTCACCTGCATTAAATTGTGTTGCATATACCTTTATTCAGAATTAAAGTGGCCTTAATTTGATTTAGTTTACTCCTAAAAGTAAGATGAACTGACATCAGTAATTTATTTCACCTATGACAATGAATAAAATGATAATAAATTCTGCTTGCTGCTGACCTTGAGTAGATTTGAAGAGGTAATTTAGAAGTGAATAACTTCCATGTCTTTCTGTCAGTCTCCTTAGCCTTTTAGTTCCAAATTAAAAGGCTAAAATAAGTCTTTTTTTCTTTCTTTCTACTATTTATTTATTTAATCTTGATAGGAAACAAGCCCTAACACTACCCTCAACTACTTTCTGTTTTATAAAATAAATATCACTGAAATTCCACATTGCATCCAAGACCTCATGCTGATTAATGTTTTTGTAGATAATACCAGAGACTTAAGCATTATCGACTTCTTGAGAAGTGCTGGTTGATTCCAAGCCTCTTAAATCTCTGTTCATTGAAAGTCATGAAAGAATATATTATATTAAGAGCTTGGCTACAATACTGTGGCTTCACATCCTCCTAAGCCTAGAACCAGCTGCTAATGCCTGTACATAAATGTTTACTGAATTGCTGTAGCATTTGTGTCATATGTTCTTTTCCTAGGAAGCCCAGCGACATCACTCTGCTGTGCCTTGGAGCACTTGAAACATCTCAGGCTTTGATTGTAGGCTCTAGACTAACTCAAAGGAGATGGAGAATAGATTCACCAAATAATTTTTGCCAGAAAAGAAGAGCTAGGAGTAGAATTGTCATTATAGAACTGGACATTAAAAAGCATATACCTTTTCTCTTCCAGCAGCTGCATTACTGCTGGTGGATTTTACTGGAGTCTAACAGCAAGGTTTGCAAGGAAATTTAAATACTTACATGTGCAGTACAGCGCTAAGTGTACTTAAACAAGAGTCACATAGTTGCTCAATTGCAAGGGACAGGAAAAGATTAAGACTTTTTTGTTAACCAGACATGGTCTACCTGCATCTTTGTCTACCCAAATTCTGTTGATAATTTGATCGTTACCAAACACACTCTTTGGCCAGTGTGGTAGCATAGATCTCTTGTGGGGTAACAAGTGAGACATTAAAATAGCAGGAACTTTAAAACGAGACCATTCTACACTCAACATACTTACATTGCAGCTGTTGCAACCCATTTTAGATTGGTTTAATCGCAGAAGTTTCTCAGCCCATCCCATATATCTCTGTCTTACAGATGGTACAGCCGGAGCAGAAAAGCAGAGCTGTGGCTCAAAGCACAACAAAGTGACACAATTGAAAAGAATAAAAAGATAAGATTTAAGTGAACTTGCAAATATATTCCTTTCAATTAGGAATGTCCAGGCTTTGTTATAGTGAGAAGGCAAGCTGCATCAATTAGAAACTTCACCTAATTTGCATATAAATGTATAGCAAATTTAAATGTATTCAGATATGAAATATGCTTGTGCTTGTATTTACCTGCCAAAAGAACAGACATTTTTCACCAGGACAAAATACTACATTGACTGCCTTGGCCTCTGTAGCAGAGACAACATGGTCTTATACTAACTGTGCTTGGTTTCAAAACTGCTGGGAAGAGTAGAAATAGATAAACTGTGAAAGCTATTGGGATTCCCAGCACAGCTTTCACCATTACTAAGTGAATCCTGACTATTCAAGTGAACCTTGGGCTCCAAAACCAGACCAGGCTGCGTGTGTGTTGGCTACCCTTGATCCTAGTGGGAGGCATATAGTTCCTTCGCAAAAAAAAAAGACAATCATTGATAGTTGGTCTTTGTTACTGTCTTTCTATGGGATAGTATATACTTGCCCTAGCCTTCAGAGATTCCAGGCACTAGAACAATCTGGCCACTAACAGTTGTTTAAGGAAGGCTCCAGAAAGGGAGTTCAGCTACAACTTGGGAAGGCTCAGTGATATCAGACAGTGTTACATAGGGCATCATGAGGACCTTCATATCATGGCTAGGATTGCTTCTCAGAAAGACCTGGAAACTAGACTATGCAGAGGTCACAAGCAATAGTTTCCCTTCTCATTGCCATCAGGCCTTGCCCCAGCCACATCTTCTCCCAAGAAGAATGGCAACGGGAACTTTCAGTTTGCTGCTGCTGTTATTATTTTTTACAGCTTTTCATTTCACTCGATGCCCTTGTCTAATTTGACTGTGCTATATACCTCAGTTTTAAGGAAACCTGTTCTGTGAGCAAGAAGAAGAAAACCAAACGGGAAGAAATGTCAGAGAAAAGAATTCATGAAGAATATAAGAAACTGGGAAATGTCAGGTAAAACAGATCTGACTTGCTCAGGAATTTATCCGTCTAGGCAGGACCACCTCCAAAAATAT
Source organism: Penelope pileata (assembly GCA_013396635.1). Taxonomy (NCBI): domain Eukaryota; kingdom Metazoa; phylum Chordata; class Aves; order Galliformes; family Cracidae; genus Penelope; species Penelope pileata. The sequence continues at coordinate 106,052 of WBMW01005773.1, forward strand.
TTGTGTGGATTTACATTCTCATTAGCTTTCATGCTTATTATACTTTTTAAAAAATGCAATACAAAGTGTTTACAGTGGAATAGTAATAGGAGCTTCACTTTGTTGGCACATTTCATCAGGTAATCATGGAAATTCATAACAAACATTTATAAATATTTTCCTTTAGGACTTGCCAATGAACAAATGAATTGAAAATAATTATATTTTTAGCTCATTTTTACTGGGTTTAGTTGGTTTTCAGCAGAATTCTTTAATTCAAATTAATCTTCTTTTCTATTTTTCTTATGTTTTTTACCTCTTTTTTTAGACACCTTTTCAAATTTCTTACTTCTGGAGTCTGGTCTTGGGTTTTCAGACTGACCTTAGATTTGACTCCTATTTAGTTTGTTTTTGTTTCTAGCTATCCTGAGATGGTGACTGGATTTTTCTTCATTCTGATGACCTTGCTTTGGTTTACCCGTGAGCCTGGCTTTGTACCAGGCTGGTCATCATTTTTTGAAAAGTAAGTGAAGTTCCCTAAGCAACTGCATCTTCAGACTTTATGCAATAGTTGTTGGTTATAAAATGTCATTAGCCACTTTTAACAAGGTAGCAAAAAAATGAATATCCAAAACTTGGAAATTTTCCTTTTTAAACTACATCTGTTCACACAGCAACAAATTGTATTCTTCCTTCTGAGAAAGGCAGAGGGAATTAACTGTACAAATTAAAATAAACATAGTTCAAATGTAATAAACAGGAAGGACAGATCCTAAAGTTTAGTGCATTCATAGAGAAGACATCCCTGGAATATATTGATGTTATAATTCAAAATAAAACTTGGTTTTTTTTTCAATTTTATTTTGAAAGAACAATTTTTTGACAAAATAAAGTATGATTGAAAAAACAGTTTATCCAGAAAATATCTATTTTAATTGAATATTAGACAGAAAAGTGAAACAAATACTGTTATTGTCTTGATTGTAAATAATATTGAAAAATGTATTTAAAGTGATTTTAGTAAATAATACATATCATAGACTACATGAATTAATTGTTTTAAGTTTCTACTGCATAAAATTATTTTAATTTGTTATCCTGACTTTGATTGAAAAACAGTTTTTAATTTTGGGATTTCCTGAGTATCTTTTCAGTTTGACGCACCTCAAAGAATTTTATCAAACTGAGTTTTAATAATTCAAACAGAAAAAAAACCTCCAGTTCATTTCTAAGGATCATTTAAGCTTGGCTTTTCCTGAGAATGTGCTTACTGTTTATTGCTTCTAGTAAACATATTACGTTCCTGAACCTCTAAGCCAATAAATTTTTAAACCAAAAGGGATCTTTTTTTCATTAGAATGTTAAAAAATATTGGAAAATGGTTGCAGTTAGCTAATGGATACAGTTTACTATATTGAATAAAAATCTTACTTGTATCCTTGACGTGAAAATATATTTTTCTAGAAGGCTGCTGCTAAGACTTCAGATTTGGAAATACAAATTCAGCTGTAACCACTTGAGCAGGGAGTTGGAAATGATGACCTCCAGAAGTCCCTTCCAAACTCAGCTATGTTGGGATTCTGGGATTCTGTAATTGCTAGGAGCTAATTTAGGAACGTTTTTGTAAGTGTGTTTTTGTGATAATCCCATTGCTTCTTTCTCAGGAAAGGTTACCGGACTGATGCCACTGTTTCTGTTTTTCTTGGTTTCCTCCTTTTCCTCATTCCAGCAAAAAAGCCATGTTTTGGAAAAAAAGAAAAAGGTAAGGTACATGTGGCAAGAAAAAGATCTGGCACATTTTCCTTTAATGATATTCCTCTGGTCTCTGTAAAATGTCTGAACAACACATTTTTATTGTGGAAGGGTAGATGTTTTTCCTCTGATTCCATCCCTTCCTACATCAAACTTCCTTTTTCTTCTCTTGCACTTTAATTTATGTGGTTAAATTCAGCAGATTCCTAACAGGTCTTATATGTGTTTACAAAGTTTTCAAAATTTAAGCATGAGTTTTAGGAAAGGTTGAGATGTAGACCTATACTGAGAATTATGAAGCAGAGATTCATAAAATTGGCTGAAGATAAATTCTAGTAAATATTTTAGTCATTACTTGAATGGAAGAAGTCATTGATTAACTCATTAAGGAGATGTAAAAAAAGTAATAATTGTTATTGTCTGGCCATCAGAATTTTTGTCAGTTCCCCTCTTGCAGTCTTCCTAATAATAATAGCAATTGATATTTCACATGCACTTTAGGATAGCTCTCAGAAGTATTGATCAGTTTGCTGTGCCAGGCTTTCAGCAGTCATATATGAAAACAGAATTTCCTGCATAGTGTTATGTAGAAGTTATAAATATAGATATGTTTGGTTTTTATACTAAAATATATGCAAAATATAAGAAAATAACACCCTCTATCTTTTACTTCAAGAATATACTCAGGCATCTAAAAAACAATGTCATCAGATAAAACCTAGGTATATAAATGCACTTTATTAAGCTTCGTGACTTAGTGGAGTGAGAAAACGCTCTCCTTTGAGAAAATAATCCCATTGTAACTCCCTCTTCATAGTCTACAGATAATTTGCGCATGCATATACACAGCAGAGCAGACAGTTTCTCAAAAAGCTGTAGCATACATAAAGCATAAAGCACAGGGCTTTATAACTATCCACCTCAACAGAGCATCCAAGGGGAGGTCAGGGTATTTGGAATCAGGAAGATGCATTTTCTGAAGCTGAGATAACCAGAGAAATAAAATACAGTCTTCCTCTTCATCTCTCTCCTAGACAGTTCTCAAGAAAACTCCCAAGGGTATAGCATTATTACCACTAGTGTGAAATATGCAAAAGCCTTTGCACAAATGCCAGTGCAGTTTTGATCACGCACATGTCTTATTTTGATATAGGAGATGTTGAAAGGTCAACAGACGTTAACACACTGGATCCCATCATTACCTGGAAGGACTTCCAGAAGACCATGCCCTGGGAAATTGTAGTGTTGGTTGGAGGGGGTTATGCTTTAGCAGCTGGATGCAAGGTACTGATTTAGATTATATTCCCCTTCTTTAAGAAAATATATATATAAACCTGGACTTTTATTCTTTTGTATGCACCCAAGATTGGAATTACAACAGATACCTTCAAGTTTGTGCAAAACCTATCCCCTACTCCATAAACTCAATGGAGATCCACCTAGCTAACAAAAAGATGGGTAGGGCTCAAGTCAGTTTTGTAAGCAAAGACATCTACTGCCATTTGGATGCTCTAGAATATCCAGATATTGTTACAAGGCTGGCAGAAGTGACAGGATCCAAGGGAGATGTCACCTGCTTTCAATAAGCAGCTAATCAGCTTGGGAGAGAACATCTCAGCTGCCACTAGATGCTCATATTCAGGCAACTGAGTCAAGCTTCTCGCACTGCGAAGTCAAATCACGCTCTAGGCCGTACTGACTACATCTCCATGCAGTCCAATTCATGAACACGTATCCAGCTCTCCTGCAGACACCTATCTGTAGACAACTATAGCTGTGTATCTTAATCTCAAAATTAATTCTACTCAGACTATGCAATCCTTCATTACCAATTTGTAATACTCCATTTCATACGCTGAAGAACGAGGAAAGATCAGCCTTGGTGCAGATCCAAGTTATTAACTGCCAAATGTGTCCTTGATACCATGGAAAACCGTTTATTTGACACTACAGTGAAATCCAGCTTACTAGACAAAAGATAATGGAGAAAAGATTATTCAAAACTTCATTTATTTGCTGGTGGCATTCTCTGATGCAAAACACCCTGAAGAAAACAACCTGGTTGACAAACATCCTACATAATCGTTCTTGTGCTTCTGCCCCTCCCCAGACCTCTGGCCTCTCTACATGGATTGGACGCCAAATGCTGTCCCTGAGCAGCCTTCCCTACTGGGCTGTAACTCTGCTGGCTTGCATTTTGGTGTCCCTAGTAACAGAGTTTGTTAGCAATCCAGCAACTATAACCATATTTCTGCCTATTTTATGCAGCATGGTGAGTACAAACAATGCCATTTTTAGTTTGTTGTTATGATAGGCCTGTGGGAATGTTTCGGGTATTGGTGTTCAGATCAAATGAAACTTAGCTTCCATTCCCAAGCTTTTGTCCTACAGTCTTGTGTTTAAAAGACTTAAAAATTTCAGCCAGGCGCAAAAAAAAAAAAAAAAAAAAAAAAAAAAAAAAAAAAAAAAAAAAAAAAAAAAAAAAAAAAAACTGAAAGGCAAATTAGCACTGATAAATTTATTCAAGGCCTTAGGACAACATAAAAACACAGTTCCTGCCCTGAGGGATGGATAGTCTAAATAAAAGGAAAGGTGACCATGCAGTCAACAAGATGGTGAAGTCTACCTAAATCTTGAAATACTCTTATCAATGTTTTAAATACGTCATTCATTAGTTAGAAGTCACCCGCTAACCATTTGTAGACAGCAGTAATGAATTTTATATCAGATTATAATGGGTTCAAGGTAAGCAGGCTATCATCCAGCATGGAAAGTAGAGATTTCCAACATGGAAAGTAGAGATTTTTGTTAGAAACAGAAAAAAAATCAGGAGATTGGTGTCAAAGTTCTGTGCTCAGTTTTGGGCCTCTCACAACAAGAAAGGCATTGAAGCTCTGGAGCATGTCCACAGGAGGGCAACAAAGCTGGTGAGGGGTCTGAAGCACAAGTCTTATGAGGAGAGGCTGAGGGAATTGAGTTGGTTTAGTCTGGCGAAAAGGAGGCTCAGGGGAGACCTTATTGCTCTCTACGACTACCTGAAAGGAGGTTGTGGTGAGGTGGGGGCTGGCCTCTTCTCCTGGGTAACAGTGATAGGACGAGAGGGAATGGCCTCAAGTTGTGCTGGGAGAGGTCCAGGTGGGAAGTTAGGAAAAACTTCTTCTCCAAGAGAGTGGTCAGGTATTGGAACAGGCTGCCCAGGGAGGTGGCAGAGTCACCCTCCCTGGAGATGTTCAAGGTACATCTGGATGTGGAACTGAGGGACATGGTTTATTGGGTAATCTTGGTGATAGGTGGACGGTTGGACTAGATGATCTTGGAGGTCTTTTCCAATCTTAATGATTCTATGGTTAGATGTTGAGATGAGAGAGCTGAGATTCATAATCTTCATAATCTTATTATATAAAGCAGAGGCTTTTTTCATCTTATGTATGAGCACTGGCTTTTACTGGTTAAGTAAGACTTCTCTTCCTGCCCCTCTCCTTCCAGTCAGAAACCCTGCTTATCAACCCTTTATACACCCTGATTCCTGTCACAATCTGTATCTCCTTTGCGGTGATGCTGCCAGTGGGTAATCCTCCAAATGCCATTGTCTTCAGCTATGGGCACTGCCAGATTAAAGATATGGTGAGTCCTGAGATTGAGTATATCCTCCCATGCTTCATATAATACCTATGCCTTATCCTCACACCCAGCAGCCAATAAAAATGATGATGATATTGGTGTTAGTATAAAGTCATAGTGATCTGCTCTGCTGCTATGCCACAGAGCTGACAGGTTAAGAGGAGCTATACATCCACTTTAGAATTTAATGGTCAAACAGGTATCAAAGCATAGGAGTACACAAAGCTTTGTGTTGACTTGTTGAGCAAAGCACAATGGCAGTTGCAGAAAAAGCATGTTTTATCATGAAGCTCCAGACGAAATAACACAACTATCACTAATCATGCAGTTATCACCCTTCTATGTGTGGTTTAAAATCCTATTCTGATTATGTGATTGAGTTCAAGTGACAAACTAAGCATTTTTCTGATGAGCTGCACCAACCTCTGACTGTCACCCCTGAATACTCTCATAATATACACAGATACATAATACTTATTGTTCTTTTTTTTAGCTTTAGAAATAAGTATGCATATTTTATACATATATCATATAAATACACAAAAATATTTCGAATTCTGCACCATGCCCTCTGTTGCTTTTTTTTTCCATGTTGTTTTTGAGAAAATACTCACGGGTTGTGTTCTGATGCATTTTGTTTTGGTAGGTGAAAGCTGGCCTTGGTGTGAATCTGATTGGTTTGGCTGTTGTCATGGTGGCAATCAACACCTGGGGAATTAGACTCTTCCAGTTGAATACTTTTCCAGAATGGGCAGCAGTAAGCAACCTCACTAGCCAGACATAATCTCTAATCAAAAAGAAGTAGTTCAAGACCAAAGCGAGTTGGGACAAAACACTAACTCTAAATTGCATATATGAAAGAAAGGAGAAAAACTGTGTATGCATAGAACCTAGATCCAGGGCAAAACCATGAAGAAAACTCACAGGGAGATCTTCTGCATAACATTTTCAGTTCTGAAACACAATGTGAGTTAAAAGGAGAGATTAGCTTTCCTCTACTACTGTGATGCCATAAATCTGAAAAAAAGGCTCCTCCAAACTCTCAGTCTTTTCATGACCTAGAATAGTTATGTCAGACATAAAACAGGGGATACTGGACTTCAACGCAAAAGAGAAGTATGGTCAACATCTTCTTTCCTTATTATTGTACTGCAGTGGGAGCTTTTTCAAAAAAGGAAGCTGTGACCAGAAGAACATTACTTGGCCCACACATCCATTGCTCTCCTCTCTTTTTGACTCAGATTAGATAGTTATGCACTCACAATTTCCCTGACAGAGAAAGTAATATCTCTTTCAAGATAGCACCCAGTGCTGCTCCATGAGTAAGAAGGGAGAGGGCTGAAGTGGAGTTGCACTGGCATAGCTCTTCATCATATGTATTCACTTGAACATCACACCCACCTGCTCTCTAGCAGCCCAGAGAACAGGAATTTCAATTGTGGGAAACCGTCACATAAAGCAGAAAATTATCAGACCAAAAGGTCAATTTCTTTATCACATGCAAAGTGAATGTCCTGCTTTTCTGACTGGACCCCTGTGATATCTAGCAAACCTTCTCTTGCATTATGTAGTGTTTGAAATCATTTCTTTAACGACTGTGCCTGTGAGCTGTATACTAAAATGATTGAACCTCATGTAATCACACTCTTCAAATATATACTTTAATAAATTTTTATGCTTTCCACGTATAATCTAGGCTCTCTAGATGTTAGCGTGAATGTGTGTGCTGCATAAATAAGATGTAAATAAAATAAATTATTCTCTACTGCATATTTTTGTGATCTGTGAGAATATAAATAGGACACATTCCACCTCATAACCCACCAAGCCCTCAGGGAAGCAGTGCTGAGACAGCAGGAGCTGTTGGATTATGGCTTCTGTCTAAACAGAGGGATCCCACAGTTTTGTCTTTAACTAAACAAATGCAGTAAGAGGTCATAGGTCAGCAGAGGAGGAGCAAAATTGGAAAATCACAAAAGCACTTCTTACTCCTTGCACCAAAAGCAGGAGGCAACAACCTTTAACAAAACAATTCTTATTCATAGCACTTCCTGTAAACCTGTTTCGGAAAAACAAGGTGTTTCTGTAAATCCATGGCTCAGTGTATTCCGATAACCTCATAAACCATGAAAGGTGGCTTCAGTCTTACTTTTTCAGTCCTTCTCACCTTCCTAATTCCTTTATTCCTTTGCGCTGAGTATGCCATTCTGCCACACTCCAGCACACACAACCCATGGGGCCCCTCTGGGACCCAGATCCTGCAGCCCTCACTGGCTCCCCTGCCTGGGCAGCCTCCTGCTCCCCAGCTAGCAGCTGCTTCCAGGCACAGACTGCAATGCCCATCCACCAACACAGACAACTTTCTCCGGGCATGAGTGCTTCAAAGGGTTGGGGTGGCTGCAGTACCAAGGGTCCTGGCCTCACACACAACCTATAGGACATCTCTTTGTTCACAGTCCCCAAAATTACTTTTCACTGTTCTCCCTATGACAACTCTTTCTGGCTGGATTCTTTTCCAAGGCTTTAGTTGCTCCACACTTACATTCTAATCCATTTCACTGCACGCTCCATCCACCACCATCCTCAAACTGCCTACTTGTTCAGCAGCAAATCGCTCTCTACTGCTTAATACCTACTTCTTGGCTCAGCTCCACTCCCATCAGGCCTTGCTATGCCACATAAGCCTTGCTATCCCACACCATTCCCAGGAGATATGAACATGGGATATTCTTATTTTGAAAGACAGACAAGCAGCTGGCATGCCAATCAGCTTTAGGGAGATCTAGGCTTACTCAAAACTCAGAGTAGCCATCAATACTCTACAGGAATAACACCAATAACACAAGGTCAAAGGAAATTGATGCTGTGCTGCACACCTAGAGCAATATTTCATTTCTTCAGAAACATTTCCACGAGCCTCTGGAACAGCTTGTGTCTCACAGGATTGATGTCGAGGCTTTTGGATTGAACTCTAGCAAGGAGTTTCCCTAGCAGCCTTTCCCTCTTGCATTGATGCTCCCAGCACATTTTGATCTTCTCAGCTGCTGGCACTTGTCACTATCATGTCCCACCATGATGATGTGCCGCACTGGTACTCTTTTCATGCCAGATCAGTCAGCGTATGCAGCACAGTCAGATTCTGCCCTGAGATGTACCTGTGTGATTCCTTTCATTTCACTGAAGATCAATAAAATACACGAGAACGTATTTTGCTGCAGAATCTGGATCTCAAACAGGAAAATAGTAGCAGATGAACTACAAACTTAGGGCTGGTGACAGCTGTGGGCACTGATTGCTTTTTTTTTTTTTAAATGAGGCTAAATGGCTAGTGGAGAAAAAGGTGAGAAACTTTACTTGTTAATATATACTCTCATTGAACTTCTGATTTGTATCGACCAATAACCAAAGGTGAAGTCTTTTCTTCAGAGGGGCAATAAGGCTAATTTCAAATTAAGTGATTTCCAGAAGCTTTGACCATTCAGCACAATCATCAGGCCATAAAAACAAAAGTTCTGGTTTTGGCCCAGAATTTAAGTTTCCCATACAAAAAGTATAATCACCTTAACTAGCAGCAGTATACTGTTTTATCTGGCAGTTTTATATTGCCTTTTATTCAAATTCCATTAAGGCTACAAATCTATTTTTTTTCTGGAAATATAAAACCTGAGCAATACCACAGAAGTAAACTGAGGTGATTTATACTGAGCAAAGCTTTATTCTGTCACTGATAATGTTTTACTTCTCAAGACAAATGCAGAGCATGATAGCCGTACTTTTACAGGAGTTGTTCAATTCTTTCTTGCTTGCAGAAAATCTGGATAATAGAAATTAAGTAGGCCCTTTTTTTTTTTCATGCAATTATTAGTATTTTACTACTTGGGTTGCACCTTTGAACCCCTAAGTTCCAGTGTAGAGAAGGGTGGTGAAATCAGTGTGATGAAAGACAACAGTATGTTCCACTCGAGCATTTGGCCTCGCAGAGAGTGCTATAAGGGAACCTGAGGAAAGGGTAGGCTAGAAGAATGAACCTCCCTCTGCTCTTGAGGCAATCTGCATAGGTGGGAAGTACATCTGTGCAGGATCTTTGAAAAATTCAGGCTGAATTATCTTCTTTTTTGTTTTTGACAAGAATCAACTTCAAATTAGAAGACCGCCAAAGTTCTGTGAACCAAGTGAAAGAAAATAACATGAAGAAAAATATGTAATGTAAGTCAGGGAAAGGTTATCAAAGTTGCAAATGTAGCTTTGGTCAAAGTCAGTGATTTACAGGAGTGATATATTTAGGTATTTTCCAGACGTATTAAAGACTAAAGTCAGAACTGAGTTTGGTGGGAGCATCTATTCTGAAGGAAGTTTATGAAATCTGTTTTATTTTTCAAGAAAGTAAATCTGTCTTTTTGTGATTAATGTATGTTTCAGGTGAAAAAGGAAATAACATCCACAGCTATTTTATCTCAGTACAAATTCAATAAAAAAATAACCTTGGTTTGAGATTTGTAAAGAAAAGGTTAGCTTATACCACCGAGAAGTTTAACAAATAGAATTTGTTGTCCATCTGATGCAAAAACAGAGCTGTTAGGGAAACGTCTTTATATAGTTTACCAGTACTATCTACACCATAACATACACCATCACTTCCTAATATCCAAAGTAATTCTACCACACATACAGCAGCTATGGATTTTTACATAGAAATATATACATGTAGAAACAGTCATGTTTCTACAGATACAGATATAATTTAGGCTTATAACTCCTTGTTAATTTTGAAAATACTGACTTCTTTCTTCACAACATTTCAATCTCAAAGGTAATCTAAAGGCTGTCTGTTCTTTGGACCAACAGTAGTATGGGCCACGCAAAGCACACTTCCAGATGCTCAAGATGTATAACATTGCTCCAAGAGAGCACGCACAGAGAAGTCATAACAGCTGTTGCTGCACACAACTGCCAGCACCACATGACAAATGAGAACCACAAAGGAGAACCACAGTGGAAAAATTCTGCCTTCACAAAGGCAATACATTTTTTGTGTGACACCACAATTCCCTACAGCACCACTTCTGAGAAATGTCCTGTGCTGTTAAAACAGCACCATGTTCCTTCACTTATCGGACATCACAACGAAGAGTTAGCTCTATTACAATGGTTCATGAACTACACATTCACTGTCTGACCAAAAAGGACAGCTCTCTTACAAAAAATATTGTCAACAATATGCTAAATTAACAGGAGTCATGTATCCCTACCTGAATTCACAATAAGAACTTCTGATGTAGATGGTGCTACATAATGTAAAATCATTACGTGTTGACTTCAGTAAATTTTTTCCTGTCCTTGAGTAACTCCTCTGTAGTGTAATCCATTTTACACAACTAGGCTGGAGATACTAATGATTTAAGCAAGAGCACAGAGCTGGAACTTCAGCTTCCAGTCTGTCTCAGGCCATGCCTCTGGTCAGGCTGGAGAAATGGGCCAATGCAAATCTCAGGAAGTTCAGCAAAGGGAAATTCAAACTCCTGCACCTGTGGAGGAATAATCCCATGCATTTGCACAAGCTGGAACCAACTAGGTTCTACAAACCAGATTTGCAGGAAATGACCTGAAGGTCCCAGTAGACACGGTGAACACAAACCAGCAATGTGCCCTTGAGACAAGAAGGCCAAGAGCACCCTGAGCAGCATTATTAAGCAGAGCATCCTCTACTGGCTAAAGGAGAAGGTGAGTTTTCTCCCCATCTTAGCCCTGGTGAGACACATCCAGACTGTTATGTCTGGTTCTGGGCCAGGACATGGGCATACTGGAGTGAGTTTGGCCCAAAGGCTGCAAAGATCAGGGAACTAAAGCACCCATCATACAACAAGGGTCTGTGGTTCTGTGACATAAAACAGCACAACTGAGCATTCACTTCAGTGGAGTTGTGTGTGGTAAAGTGCCAGAACTCCTGTCAAAAATCTACCTTTCTTATTTGAACTTTGGTGACCTGTAAGCTAATAATTAGCTTTGCTATCTAGCATTTTCTATCTTTTCAGTATTAACCTGTTACTATATTCAAAGGAAGAGGAGCCTTAGGGCAGCATTTTCCATCATAAGGTAAGTCTCGATCCAGAGTAAATATTTTAATAGCTTATATATTCCTTTCCTCTCCTATTGCCTCAGATCTTCAACTCTAGGACAAGCCACAGACAATCAACACTGAAAAATGGATACAATTGCATTTACCCTAAGAGTTTGTAGAAAAGAAGATTGCATATTTTAGCTGGTGATTCCAGATATTCGCACAGTTACTGTGGACTTCTGCACATTCAAAATATCTGTGTTAAGTGGGAAAATCTCCTAGATGTCTTGAAAGTGCATTTAGCTTGTCTATGTGATCTGCCAAAGTCCCTCTGACCATTCAGATGCAAGATCTGCCTCAAATCATTACTCACGTGGACTTTATGCTATCTGAAACATAACACAACATTAACCTTTAGTATCATCTAGGATAGCCTCTGGCTAAATGTAAAATGCACTCATATAGAATGTACATAAGTTGCCCTGAAAGTAATGCCTCCTATTTATTTCCATGGAAACTACAACAGATACAATGAGCACAATAACACTATTTGATAGAGCAAATTCTCTTATCGCCTGTGTTTTCCCATCCTTCCTTTTGCCATCTGATCTGAAATGCGTAATTGACAAAATAATTCAGTCCTTGCTGATGAATATTTAACAAATTTAAAGGCCATCTCAAGTCAGACAATCTTAGCAGCTATGCTACCAACTCTTCCTATAGCAAACAACTGAAAAACTCAAAGGAGGGATAAATACTTTTGACCACCTAACATAAGTTAGTAGAAACTTCGTGGTAGCAATATGTGTTGTAGATGCTAAGAATGTGACTGGTGAAGGGAGTTCACAAATGAAGTGCAGCCATGTTTAGCTATTGCTGAACTACGAAAGTGTTCTCTGGGCTTTGAAAGGGGTTTTAATTAGCTTTCATTGACTTCAGACCAGACTGAAAGACTTGTCTTCCACACACAAAAGCTTTTCCATATAATGAAACAGCACTGCATAGCTTTTTTAATGCTTTCATGAATTTGATGAACTTAATTTCCCCCAACTTCCGGTTGTGTTGTTGATGTTTTTAATATGTATACATTTTTGTTGTTGTTTTTTATTTCATGTTCTTGAGCAGAGTGTTGAAAAATATTGGCTCTAAAGTATTCACATTTCTTTGGCTGTCATATAAAATTATGTTAGCATGTAATGTTGAACTAGTTCTTTCATCAAGCATGCTTTATGTCCTTTCTGTTCTTTGCACACTGATGAGAAGGGCAATAATATTCAAAGTCCCTATATTTGCTGCTGGATAGGCCTGTGTAATTCTAAAACAATAATCTGGAGCTGAAACTTTCAGCTGAGTATTCCAAGCATGTCAGCATGTCTTTCCTATCAGGTTATGAAGTGAAACAGCCACAGCTGTAGTGCTGTAGAAACAATATGTTTTTCTTAATGTTAGAGAGGAGACTTAAGCATTTCACGATTTTCGCAACACTTTCCATTTTAGCTGGAGCTGTCTCTTTTTTGGCCCCATATAATGAGCTAGGGAGTTGGATAACATATTGCAACACAGTTCTTGTCAGCTCTGCAACTACTGTATAATACAGGGCTGATCTGAAAATAGTGCCTCCTATTTTATTATGTTGGCCCATGACATCAGAGGCAGATGTTGGTGGTATGGCAGTAGAGGTTGAACCTTCCCACAGATATTCTGTTATGTTTTGTTGCTGTACAACAAATGGCAGCAGAGGGGCACTCCGAATGTATGGTGTCTGACATGGAAGTGTGGATGAAGCAAAGGTGTGGAATTGAATCCTCCACGTAGAAAAAATGGCACCCATTGACATTCATCAATGCTTGCTGAATGTTTATGGAGACCAAACAGTGGATGTTGGCACAGTGAGGCAGTGGGTGGTGCATTTCTGCTGTGGCAACAGTGACATGAAAAAAATGCCATGTTCCAGATGGCTATGCAGATTTCTACAAGCCCAGCATGTGGGCTTTGGTTCATTGTGACAAAAACGCACAGCTAATGGTGGTAACTGTTGAAAAATACTGTTCTGTAGCTGAGAATTTCCTCTCTCAAACAGCATTATTGTGCTTCTTGTATCCAACATAGTTTACATGCAAATAAATAGGAAGCATTACTTTCAGAGCAACCTAGGTATCTCTTGGCTATTTATATTCTCTGAGGAGAATCTTAAGATGAAAAATACTTTCTCAGTTGTAGGACCACATTGTTGAAGAACTCTATCATTACTAAACTTTGGAAAATGAAGTGAAAGTTTAGTGTATGGCATTTTGTAAACATCTTTGATAATGCTGTGAAAATGCCTGAGCTTTGAGTAACCCAAATGCGTCCAAGTTAGAGACTTTGGAGGGACAGGGGGGTCAAAATCACAATGGATACATGGGGAGTCTTGCACTTAAAAGAGTAAAATACTGTATTTAGTAGCGAAGATAGAAAACGTGCATTTCAAGTTCTCCAAAAGATTGTCAGGCAGATTCAGTGACTTACCTTAGGGAGTTGACAAGACTCTTCTATTTTATAGGGAAAAAAAAATTAGGAAATGTAGGCTTCATTTGATAGATTGTTGAATTAATAACATCTATTCAAATTACTGCAATATTTTCTTAGGAATTTAAATTTGTGCAAAACCATGCTTTCCAAATGCAGGCTTTGATTTTCATTCAAGCACAAGAGGACAGTGGTGCAATATGATGTGCATTTTTAGGGCTCTTGCTAGCAAGAAAAAGTGAAGAGGAACATACCAGACAGACAATAAGAGGTACAGCAGCAAAGTGGTTCTAATCCTAGGAAAATACATGGTAGGCAAAAAGTCCATGGGCTGAAGACCATGTAGAACATCAAGGAAGTGATGGAGAATACCATATATTTGACAGAAAAAGAATCACAGAATATTCTGAGTTGGAAGGGACCTACAAGGATCATCAAAACCAACTCCTGGCTTCACACAGGAATAATTACATAAACGGAGCCATTAAATGCATAGAGTCAATGGTTTGTAACTGCCTACTGTAACCACATGCCTTGGTTAACGATAACTCTTCCGTCTCCCATCCTACCCATCATTCCAAAGACATCTGCAGGTTAAAAAGTAGAAGGGAAAATAGAGGAAGAGACAATAACAGAAGAAACAATGAAACATAGGTTAAAGTTGGCAACCTTTTCTGTCTTCCAGAATCATCCATGTTTGTATAAATTTTACACTGGTGCAAGTGATCATTTAACATAATGGAAAAAGTAAGAACTTCTCCCACCCTCCAGCTTCGTAGTTATGAACATTACTGTTGCATCTCTCGTCTCAGGTTCCTAGGAGTTCCCATGTCCAATAATGGCATTCAGATCTTAAGAAGTACCCAAAACAAATTACAAGAAACCGTGAAAGTTACTTCTCGATGCATTTAATTTCTTTTGAGATGTTCTAACACTTAGAGTGTTACAAAGTGTGAGGTATACATAATAACAGGACTAACACCATTTTCCAGTTGGATCAGGTAAAAATGGGTTACAAAATACTAGGAAAAGCAATAACAAAAAATACAAATGATCTTAGCCAGTCACATTATCAGTTGAAAATCCAAAATTCTGAAACCCTTGAAAATCAGTCCCAGGAAAAGTTCATGGTTGCTCTTTCAAAACAAGGACATTCTGGCTCTAGGAGACTAAAGGTAGAGGAACCTCCCATGCCAAACCTCTACTTGATCTTTGTTGATTGAAAGGTAAATTGCATCCTTGATGCATGCAGAGAAGTGACCTGGGTAACGCTGTTCCATTAGGACTTGTCACTGGGAGGTTTCTTCTTAGCTTCCACATCCTTCTTAAAATCTTCAAGTTTCTTTGCAATGTTAGGAATCTTTAAAAACAAAAAACAGAAACAAACAAACAAAACCAATTAAAAACAACAAAAAAAGAAATCATGAGTTATGTGATCTCAAGAGCCTCAGCAGGTAAGAACATACCATAAACATAGTAGGAAATTCTAAAAAGTTTAAACTGCTTTCTAAAAGATGCTTGCTTCTAGGATCTGTTACTTCACATACAGATTAAGCGCAAAGTAACACCAAGCAAATGGCAGAGGAAAACACCCCACATGGGGCTTCGGGAAATATTTTTGAATAGGCAGATCATTAAGAAAAATTCAGCCAGTATTGATAGGAAAAGAAGGGAGGAAAAGAAATCACTTCAGAAGAAATTCTGTAAGATCAGTCTGGCTTCCTCACTGAAAGAGGATGAACTGCCAAACAATATATGATACAAACACTGATGCACAGGCTTTAATAACGACTATCAGAAGGAAAAGTAGATTGCACAAAATGAGTTTACTTTTTTTTTTTTTTTTTTAAAAAAAAAGAGAGAAAAGAGATGTTCAAGAATAGTAAATATCTTCTAAAGAAATTTGTGAAGAAACACCACTCCTGATCCATTTTGTGGGCACCAAAATTCCCCACCGGGGAAGTTTACTGCATTGCAGATTGGCAGCTTTTGCAGTTTCATACTTGAATGAGAACTCAATTTATCGCTTGTGAACTTCAAATTTTCAGCTTTCTTTTACAAATAAAAGCATTTTGACAAAGCAATCAAACAGTCAGCACTGACCCCTTGGGAAAACACACAAAAAAAGAACTTTTAAAGTGAGTGTAGAAAGAGATTACTTCATGACTTGAACTAAAATTGAGAATTAACAACATCGGATTTTATATGCTGACTGGTTAAATGAAAGCAAATGAACATTTTCATTGGTATTTATGAAGAAAATCATGAATGTTTACTTCAGTCATATCCTGACCATAGAGCAGTACATTCAATTCAAACAGACTGCAGTCCTCTGTTTGGATGGTTTGAGGCTGATAGTACAGGAAATGTCAGAAGCTTCTCTCTTGCCTTTTGAGAAAGTAAAATTAAAAGCCCAACCAATAACATGCCTGACATCTACAATAAAACAAGAGAAGCTGTTATGGTTTGGCTCAGCAGATAGCTGAGTTCCACACAGTTATTCACTCACCCTCCCCCCTCCCCAAATGGGACGGGGGAGAGAAGTAGAGAGATATGCAGTAAAATGCGTGGGTTGANCCACTGATACCAAGAGAAGTCTTCATGTGCTTATAATTAACACACAGGTTGCAGAATTAGGACCTCAATATGACAAGTTCATCTTAGATGTAATCTGAGAAAAATAACTTTTGATACCAGCAATGAACTTACCATTTTCATACTTCAAGTCATTATGTTACCAGTGAGCTATTTCCTCCAAATTAAAAGCAGAAGTCCCCCTCTTGTGGCAACACATTATTAGTGCTTCCAGAAAAACACTATCCGTTTACAACACATATTGATACACAATATTTTCTTTGACTACATTTTCTTAACTTTGTAAAACATATATTGGAAAGAAACAACAGACTATTATTATTACTGTTACTGGATTGACTGGACAGGAAGCATCACAAAATTTTGCCTGTGAGTAGAGGACAAAAAATAACAATTCTGCCAGTAAGACAAGTTCAGTATTAAAGATGAGAGACAAAAATGTCATCAGAGACTTAATTAATTAATTAATTAATTAAAAGAAGGCTGGTGAGGCTTAAGTTTTAGGCTAGTACAGATTACAAAATATTTATGTTAAATTTTATTAACTCCTTTAGCCTGAAAGCAGCTAAGTGGAACTCGTCTAACAAGGGATTCTATCTATGTAGACACCTGGTCACAATAGCTCTGCTCTAGGTACCCACAATTAGTTGAGACTCTAAGCATTACTGTCTCACAGGGAAGATGGCAAGAAGGTAGATGTTTTTGTTCTGTTTAAGTTAAGTTCACCTGTAACTAAAGTTAGTACAATTTGTACTCCATTCAAATCCAGTACAAACATCAAAATAAAGAAATAAAGACTGATTCAATTTTGATTGAGAGAAAACATATCTTCTATTCAGATTAAGTTCAACTCTGAGAATAGAAGGATACTTACATCGTAGTTCTGAGCCAGATACATCCCAACCACATTGCCAAGAGTAAAACCAAGCTGAAAAGGAAAGAAGAAAGAAGATAGTTAGTGTCCTTCTATCAAAAGCATATTGGTTAAAATGTAAAAAAATAAAGTGAAAACAGAAGAGTTTCAATTCCAGTCACACTTTTGCATCTTTCTTCCACAGAGAGACAAAATTTCACCCAACTGCCTCATCAGGAATATCTTACAATCATTTCCAGAACATAGCACAATTGAGTTTAAAATATATGTCTCCAAGACTGTTTGGATAAGCCTATTGACCAGCTTTGCCTGTAAAATTCTTTGCCCATCTACAAATGCAGTAACTCCCATTGTAGTGGGAAAGTACAACTACACAGCAGCAGAGATCCACGCGTCCGAGCCTATAGCAATACCTCAGCAGAACAATGTGCACTGCTAGGGAGGGAAGGACACACCACAGAATGATTGAACATATTAATACACAATAACAAGCTAGAATCTCAGAACAGAAATGTACTTTATAAGATGCTTCCTCATCAACTCCAACTGATGCAACACTGCACTGTCACTGACGGGCAGCTTATCATCCCTCGCCACTTTGCCCCAGTGTTGTTCTGCTGCTACTTCTCTTTGGTAACACCAACAACCATGTATCTCCCAGGCTCCTTAAAGTCCAAAAGATACAATTTCAGCCAAATCTACTCTGATCTAGAGGCTCCTCTAAGGCAGCAAAGCACTGTTGGTTGGAAGTGGGGCACAACTTCTTTTGACTACAAACTTGTAGTTGCTTAAGGTTTGGCTGTGAAACTGGACCCTGGAGTGAGAACAAAAGCAAAATGGAAGCATGGTTCCTGTCCGATTCCCCTGCTTGCCAACTAAAGAAAATCCTCAAGCGTAACATCACTTCGGGAGAAAAAGAAATTCCTCTCTTCAAAGAGAAGTGATATCATTTTCAGTCAATAGCTCCAAAAGGTTCTGGATGTTTCAGTTGTTACATTCCATAATAAGGACATATCCTATGAAAGCTCATTCGACTGTTTTGGAAGGGAAGACTACCAATGCCCTGCCTCCATTCACTGTCAGCTGACACCCATTCTATTTAAGAAAAATATTATTGCTCATCATCACTGCTACCAAAAAAAGAATATTTTAATGAAAGTATAACCACTGCCCACAACAACAACTTTGCCATCACATCTGAGTAGACAACTTTTCCATGCTCAAAGCAGGATACAGTACAGCTCACATTTCAGTGACTCAGACTCTGTAAGCGTCACTGGTAAACAGCTAGCTACAGAAAACAAAAACTGGTTGAAAGCTGCCCCATGAACCACAACTGCAATAACTTCAGTATTTTCTTACAGATTTTTTTATCTTATTCTCTGTTTATTATTACTTTTAAAGAGCTGAGTGTTTATCAATCAAGAATCTATCTTTCATGTGTACTGTAATGGTTGTAATTTGCTGTTGTAGTTTTAATTATCGGTTAAAGTACTTTGGGAGGCATTAACAAATGTTGCACTGAAGTATACCAGACTTGTGATTCCTCTCGACGCAGTGCAGCATCTAACAAAAAATGAGTTTTGTGTACCTCTAGCATACATATATATTTGTTTGGAAATTAAATTGACAACACAAACCAGGTCCTTGCAGGTGGAAACCTAGCAGGTTTCTAGGCTTTTACCCTAGAATATTTCCAAAGAAGGGACAACGATCTCATGTTCTCCTAGACAGGCCTTATTCAGTACAGATAGTACTGACATTAGTACTTCGCTTAAGTGTACTCCTTTATCAAAAAGGACTGCATTCAAGAGCAGTCTATCCAGTCACATATACTTGAATAGCTGACAATTCAAGCAAAGGGAAAAGTCCCACTATTTAGACTTTCATAACTGGGACCACAAAAAAATATAGCCAATTGAAATGTGCATGTTAATTAGCTACAATAAAGTCAATGAAAGTTCAGGATCTTCCAGTACCCAGAATTTCAAGTTGCATTTTAAGCAAATGTTTATTTTACGCTTAACTCTGGGTAACAAAAATGTAAGGTTGTTGAGATTATCCCTTTATCTCCCTGCTACAGCCCTAACAAGGGACGGCAAATTCAAACACCCAATTTACACCCAAAGAGGAAGAAAACTCATAATTAATATATCCTTTTTCAAACTTTGAGGCAATAATTGAGAAGTAATAATAAGAGGTTTTCATTTATCAGCTGGGAAAAAAAAAACACAAAAACAACATTAGCAAGCAGTAGAGTTGATAAACACAAACTTGGGACTCTGAGTGGCTAAGCATATTTACTGTTACTGAGGCAATTAAAGAGCGCTACAGAAATGACTGAGCCTTTCACATCTCCTTGTTGTTACACTGTTTTGAAGCTGAGATAAAAAATAGCACTTATTTACACATTTCATAAAATCATGTAAGCCTCACAACTTAGAAAGGGCCATCTTTTCTATCAACGCTCCGTATGGAACTTATTAACCAGCCGACTCACTCTTCCCCTGTTAAAAGATTAAAGGATGCCACTAAGTGCTTGTACTTACTGGGATGCATTTGAACACAACTGAAAATCTATTTTACTTTTTTTGGAGGGGGTCAGATAATTTATTTTCACGCTTGTCATTAAAAATGCCAGCGTTAATTATTTAATTACGAGTAGGCAGGCATCTAACCTCAGACGCCCAGAAGAGCTCAGGGGAGCATAAGCAGAGTCAGAAAAAAAAATTAAAATGAAAAAAAAACAAAAGTGCAGAAACATCTCATCTATTAATTCTTCTGTTGTTAAAGAGATTTAATGAAAACCAGTGATGAAATATCATCGCTTGCCTTAACACACGTACAGAACCAATGCATCTCCACGGATCAATTTTTAAAGGTGAGCAAAGTGGTAAGGGCTGAAAATCATCTCTCTCAGGAGAGGAGGAAGGTGCACGCGCCAGTGCTGACAAATTTAAGCAGCAGGAGGACATGACTAAGGAAAATCTGCTGGATCTTAAAGCCAAATTAAGGGCGTGACTTAGAGAGAGAAAAGGTACGAACTCATTTTCAGAGCAACTGAGAAGAGCTGAGCCAGAGCCGAGCACGACGAGCAGCCGAGCAGCCATGGAGTGTCCTAACCAAAGGCCAGGGGGTGCGCTTAAAAAGCCCGGGCGCTGGCACCCTGCACAGGAGCGACCTGCGCGGAGCTCAGGGACGAGGCCGCTCCGCCCGCAGCGGGGTACGGCTCCCGCGGGGCTGGGGGCGGCGTTCACCGCGCACCCCTGCGCTTTCCCCGCAGCGAGGCCCACCCCGCCGCCCCCTCGCTCCGCCCCACCGCGA
>WBMW01005773.1:126880-220734 GCA_013396635.1 Penelope pileata
GCCGCCACCGCGCCGCGGAGCCTTACCAAGAACTGCAGCATGGCGCCCGCCTGCTTGTCTATCTGTCTGCCTGCCTTCCAGCTGGGGAAGTCAGGCGGGCGGCGGCGGCTCCTCTTCCGGGTCCTGGCCCGCCCTCACCGCCCTGACGGGGGGCCACGCCGAGCCCGGGAGGAGCCACCGCGGGGAGGGTGCGCCCACCGCCGCCCCGGGCTCCCGCGCAGCCCCGGTTCTGGGCCTGGCTTGGAGGGCAGAGCGCGAGGCAGACGCTCCCACCGCCTCTTTGCTGCTTGTTGAGATTAAGACGGGGTGAAGAGGGCTACCGGCCACCTTCAGAAAGCCTCCGTCCATGCAGGAAGGTGTCTGGTGGCAGCCATCGAGCCTGATGCTCCTGAGGTGGCTGCCAAGAAGTTAAATGAGAGTCTGAGTATTTACAGAAAAAACGATTTTCAGCTGAAGCATTTGGGCAAATACCAGGGGAATAGGACACCCAGATGGAGCTGAAATCATAAATGTTGCGGGCATCCTCTGGTTTGGTGCCTTGGGAAACCTTGGCCTCCCATGCCAAAGGATGCTGAAAGGTTTTCAGCCATGTGAGAATAATAAAGCAAAGAAGGTGGAGTGGGCGTATATTTTTGCATTTTGGACTTTCCATAAGGAAATTCCAAAATGTGGGATTTTATTGAAAACAGAGTATAGAGAGCTGTGTCTGGTGACAGAAGCATCCCTCTCTACTCAGCATTCACTGTACCACACCTGGAGTTCTACAGCCAGGTTTGGGGCCCCCCATGCAGGAAAGCTATAGACAAACTGAAGCGAGCTCAGTGGAGAGCTGCTGGGCTGCTCAGGGCTGGAGAATCCCCTGGCAGGGGTGGTTGTGGGAGCTGGGCTTGGTCAGCTGGAGGAGAAATGGCTGAGCTGCCTAACAGCAGCCCCCATGGCCTACACGATGTTATTGCTAAGGCAGAGCCAGGCCCTTCACACCTAGGCTGATGGGAGAGCAGGGACAAGATGAAACAAGAGACCTGGAGGGGATTTAAGGACAGGCTGTTGCTTCACAATGGCAGGCAGCGGCAGAGATTGTGCCATCTCCACCCTTGGAGGTTTTCAAGACCCAACTGGTTAAAACCCTGAGCAACCCAGTCAAAAGCTCAGAACAGGAGGTGATGCTGGGGCCATTCTGAGGCCTCCTCCCACCTGAATCATCCAATCACCCTATGATCCTACAAGATCTTTCAAAGTCTTTTTTTTTTCCCCCCCCCAACTGGCACAATTAAAAAAAATGTGAAAAGAATGTGAAACACTCTAACTGTAATTTCTTTCAAAGGCTACACTTAATTAGTTGAGATTTGGGCAGCAAATGTCAGACAGACTGGTCCTGCTGAAGGTCACTAGGAGTTTGGAAACTACTGCAAATGTGCCAGAAATCTATTTTTGACATACTATTTCAGATGGAGGAAAGGAGAAAAAAAAAAAAATAGCACGTGGCAGTTGTGGAAGGTTTGAGCAGCTTTACTCTGAAGTGAACTCAACACCAGTTTCCAGAAAGCTCAAATGATCTTATCGTAAACTGTGTAGCAGCCTGTCTTTCCACAGCAGAAACCTAGGTGAGGTAAAGAAGCATCTTCCAACCACTTTAGGAAAGGAAGCACAAAAAGATACTAAGTACTTTGTTGGTGCTGGTGACACTGTAGCAAGGAGCTGGGCAAGGGACAACTTTCAGGCTATCCCGAAGGCACTGGGCTGTGCTTCCATCCTTGAGTCAGAGCTGCCATCTGAAAATAGCAAGCAGGGATTCAAGCATCTGGAAATAGCAAGTCGTGTGGCACAAGAGCCAGGACTGGACTCCTTGCTTCCCTAAAACATTCCTTGCCTGCCTTCTTAATCTGTGCTCCAAAAACCTTTGGAAATTACCTAAATCCTGGAAATAGTGACAAATCAGCTGGTAACAAATATTTTCCTAAATGCTGGGGCCTTCTACACACCCACAGCCCTAAGTAAATATTACAGACTCCAGCGTTTGCACATGACAAATAATAAGAAGAAAACAGAGCTTAAAATGTAATGCCTCCACAGTATCACCGCAGGGAGACAGGCTTTTCCTGTTTTCTGCTCTTTAAAAGTGTTGTTATTATGCTTAGACTATGAGTACAACATCTGCAAGACAATCTTCACTCAACTGTACTGTGCACAGTTTTCCTACAAGCCATGAAGTTCCTCTGTGACATTTAATGGGCAACAAAAAGTCATTTTTTCCTTTAAAATAAATCTATTCCATTTAAACTAGCCAATGCTGAATCATTTTAAGTTAGAGACTGCAGAGGGTGGGTATGGTGGATAGCATATTTTATTGGAAGGAAGAACTCGATCTGTTCCTGATGTATAAATGCAACTATCATACTTTAATAGCTGGAAGAAAAAGAGAAGAAAAAACAACAGCCTTTACTTTTTTGAGCTCCCCCAGAATTTGTCTAAACCTCAGAATCTCAAAGGCAGGTAGCACTCACTCCAGCCTGAGCATTGGCTATACACTGGAGTGCATTTATTTAATCTTGGAGAAGAGAGGTGATCAGGAAGATGTGCACAAGACTCCCTGTCTCCAACTCCACTCATGCTATGTTCTGGGAGTGGAAGGAGTCTGTTGTGTTGTGTGGCATCAGTTTTGTTTTGCTTTCTTGGGGCTTGGTCAGTTACATGGCCTGCTTTTCATTTGCCTTGCTGTTTTATTCCCTGCTTGTCCTGTCAGGAGATTATACAAGTTATAATCCTTTTGAGACCTGGGGCTCATGGCTGTCTGGGTCTTGTCTGCAGCTGTTGCAGCTTCTTCTCTTGTAACTTCCAGCTGTTGCCATAGAGACTGGTGACAGTGATGTGCTGAATAAGGATGAGATGAGGAGCAGCAGCTCCAACAGAAGTGCACTGAGGTCGTGGTGGTACCAAACTGGCTGCACTCAGCTGACTGCCCTGAGGAAACCTGGGGCCAGTGAGACTGACAGCTGATTTACAGCATCTTTGCTTTACCTCCTTCCACCTTGCCATCACACACGTGCTTTAGGAAATGGAGTCCTTTATGTGGGAAAGCAAGTGGTCCGAATCCAGAAGTGTATATGTCTGCAATGTACAGAAGAGTGTATGAGTCAAGGAGCAGAAATGAGATCCTGCGAGCTATTGTATGCATTCAGTGAAAACTGAATCTGAAATGCTAAATATCAAGTACAGCAAGTTCTCCAGTCACCTGCAAGCAAGACAGATAGCCTGATAATTTTGAACAATTGGTATGTGCAGGGAAGTTGTAAAGGTCTCGATAATACCCATACATAAAATGGGCAATGTCTTCGAGAATGGATTGCCCCTTGCAATCAAGAGTTATGAAGAGTGTGCTACTTAAAATGAATAAGGTTGGAAAACTCATCTTTCTAATTCAGATGATGACAAATAAATTATCATTTCTAGTACATTTGCTGCTGCAGAAGACTTTCTCAGAAAGCTTGTTTGTCAGGAAGTGCTGGCTATTCTACATTATTCTCAAGTGCTCAATTGCATTTGAAAATACATTCATGTTCATCTGAAGTTTTTAACGTGTATGTACAGGTCTATCTATACTCTTCTGTATGGAACACATACAAGAATCTCTTCCCTGAATGACAGTAATTAATTTTCTCCTTTTTTGAAATGTTTGCTGATATAAGAGCATATCAGGACATGATAATATTGTATGTTAGGCCCAGTAGAAAAAAAGGGGATGTTATGCCATTGTACTATGAGAAGCTAACGAACAGGAAAGTGGTTTATGTCCCAGACTGTACACATACTTTCTCCACAAATATTAGATCTAGTGAATGGTCAAGTGATGATCTTCCCACTCTTCCTTCCAACTTGCTTTTGCTGTATAGTCAGTAAATATGATATTCATCTGACCTGAGTTGTTGCTGAAAGCAGCAGCAATGAAAAATTTGATGTGAAGACTCATGATAATTGTGTTACAAATATTTGGGAGTTAATCTGGGTAAAGAAGTAGTACTGAGGGTTTAGCTATAATGAGGATGTAATTGAGGCAAGGCTGGTAGATGGGAATAGCATTTTAGCAGTCTGACTGATGTCATGAGGGAAAGTTGCTAGCAATAGAATCCCTTTATCAGATCTGAGTAGGATTTAAGTCAGAATAAAAAAAACAGTATTCTTGTTGTACCTTCACCAGAGCAAATAAGCCCTCAGACTACGTAAGTCTAAGCGCCTTTTTAATGACCACTCTTCATTTCCACTCTGCAGCTGTAAAGGGGAGTAAATAGAAACAGGACTTTCTTAAACTAGAAATTCTGTAAAATAAACACTAGATGGAGCCAGGAAACCACATATTAAAATTTCTGTTTACATTTTATTTTGTTTAAGCCTGAAATTTTTTTTCCTTTCTGTCAATTTTCTGGTCTCTACCTTAGTAAGGTATGTCACTCTGTGAAGTGGTGGAAAGGTTTCTGAGAAGCTCTACTTTTACAAGAGGGTTTTTTTATTTTTATTTTTTTTTTATTTTTTATTTATTTTATTTTGTCTTGCCATGGGGACATGCACCATCTTAGCACACAATAAACACAGAGTGTATTAGACACATAATAAGTAGAGAACAATACGAAGTAAGAAATTAGAATTGCAGGACAATCAGCTTATCAAAACCTGTGCAGAACTTATCATACTTAAATATATCAAGTATATATATATATATATGTATATATACCTGCCTGAAAAAAAACTAAAATGCTTTTCTGTTTGTATTTCCTCAAATATTTTCAGTGGTAATGTGTTGCTAATTTAAACCTGTTGAATACATATTTTTCAAAATAACTTCCTCTTCCCACTCATAGGTTCTGTATCCCGAAGATCCTGGGGAGTTCTCAGACCAATGACTTAGTTTATTTTTCATAGAAACGTGGGAGATTTCGCTGACCAACTACGCAAGTCTGAAGTTTAAAGCCAAGTTTTCAAATGCAGTTACTAACTAAAAGATATAGTTGCTTCATGGTCATTTATACCAACCCTTCTCAGGTCTAATTTTTGTACTGAGTACTATGAGTTTCAGAGAAGCTTCCTATCTCCACAAAACACAGAGAGTTGTCTCAGCTCAAAATTGACAGACTGAAGTTTAAAAAAAAAAAAAAAAAAAAAAGATTTTTAGAAAAAAGAAAATATATTTTCCTCATAATTTATGTGAAAGAACTGAACATTCTTTATGTTGATTATACAACTGGGTATGCCAACTTGCCAACTCAGGGGCCAAGAGCACAGCTTATCTTTTGCTATCAGTCCTGAGATACCCTGCAATATTTGCTCCTCTCTGCTGCTCCAGCAGCAACAGACTGTCACCAGGGCCACAGCCAGAACAAGGAGACCCTGTCAGACATGACTTGGCTCAGGGACTTCTAGAGTGAACTCCAGAGCTATCTCTTGTCTGAAAAGTTATCTTTTCCAGAAACAGGGAAGCTTTAGAGTGTGAGGAGAATGATTTGCGGGAGAAACAAAGAAGATATGACCAACAGAATGTCCCTGAGCAGCAGGGCTGATGGGCAACATTACTCCCAAGTCAGATTTGAGGGATATGTTGGTCTTGGTGATGACACAACCACCCTGGAGCCTTGCCTAGCGTCACTGAAATTGATTGTTTCTGTGTTTTCCAATAAAAAGATAAATTGTTCCTTGTTCCAGTGGCATGGTCTGAATGATGGATTCAATCCATGAACCTAAAAAATTAAGACTTGTCCCTTTTTAAAGCAACCCCACATGTTGCTTTTGGAGGGGCTCAGAGGGACTTGAGAAGTAGCTAGATAAAGCCCTGTGGTTTAATTCTGCATTTCTACAAAAGGAAATCTGCAATCTCTATCTACAAGTTTGCCATATACCTTTGAATTACATTTCCCAGTGATATTCTCTTAGTATAACGTACAGTTGGTTATAACTCATCTATTTAATATCTTAATAACTTACATTCTAACTTGGACTCATTTAGCTTTTGATTGTTTCACTGTGTTTCAGTCAGGCAGTGGAGCATGTTGCCCAAGGGAGGCTGTGCCATCTCCATCCTTGGAAGTTTTCAAGACTCAATTGGATAAAGCCTTGAGCAACCTGGCTTAAGCTCAGAGCTGCTGCTTAGAGCTGGAGTTTGGACTCAAGATTTTCTGTGGTGCCTTTTCTCTTGAGTTATCCTATCTTATGATTTTACTATGGTTTCTCTTTAGATCCAGTAATTCATTTCTTCTTCATTCTAGTGGAGGAAACAGATTTTTCCATCTCACCACATCTTACATCCAAAAGTCTTGAAATACTTGTCTGCCCTGACAGCAAAAATACAAATCTGCCCAGTTCCAATGCGTGAAGGAAAAAATAAAAAAAAACAACGCAACCGATAATTTTATATTTAGACAAGTAATGGAGTGTCTTGAATGCAGATGAGTCATAGTTTCAAAATTTACCCTGCAGCCACAAGATCCAGAAATATTCTCTAAAGAACTCCTTTCCCAGCTAACTGAGATGTTCACATAAGTACATGCCCCTGGGACTAGGAATTTGACGATGTTAAAGGCTGATTTAAGAAATAAATAGTTGAGCACTGATATCTTTTATCTCTTGCTGCTGGACTGTGGCCACCCTGTGAAGGGCGGTAGTATGAGAAGGAACTTAATTTTCCTACAGTCACAGAGAGGCATAATCACATGAGCAGATAATAAACTTATAATAAACTTATCATGAGTTCTTTTCTGTGCCAGACGTGTGCTGATCTCAGAGATTCAGCTCGCAATTTTAAGCTATAACTGTGCAGCTGTGGGAGCTCATGGTTCAGCTCCTCAAGTTCTGGTTTAGAGACAATTGTCACAATCACATCAGGTATGAGACAGTGGGAAAATAGCCCTATCAGTCATAGGATGACAGCAATCACCAACATGCTAATTTTTTGGAATAACATTACAGCTTTTTAAGAATTCAAGTCCTACCAAATATGCATGAAAATGAGCAAAGACAAGACTTATTTATAGATAAGCTTACTTGCTACTGTTGGGTAGCACTTGGCTGAGTGCAGCAGGCTCAGGCAGACAGAGCTGGAAGACAGAGCTGGGAGAAAACTTTCTGGGTTCCTCCAAGCCTTGGCTCTGGGGCTGCATGGGTGCACCAATGCTTTGTCCTGTCCAGACTAAAGCTGCAGCTGTCCCGGTCATTGCCACAGCCCAGCTACCTGCTCAGTCAGGGCTCTGCCCCACTAGGGCCTGCTGGACCATCACCCTCATTGGTGAACAGCTCACTACTCTCTCAAGTGCAGAAGTGCATGTTTCTAAGGCAATGTTAAATTGTGCTGTAATTTGGGATAAATCTGTGCTGGAACTGGAAGGAACAGTCGTTTTCCTCTCCCTTGGGGCATCTGAAAAACAGGTCCTACTTAAAAAAACATCCTGTACACCTCTTTGGCTCTTCAGGTGACTCAGCAGCTGCTTGTGTTACAGATGCCTGGAAAAGTATGGAAAGTATGTATCATCCTTTTGCTGTTAATATAGGTTTAGTGATATCACCATAGTTTCTGAAGTTACTTAGACAAACTTTCTGCTGCTAGTAATAACAATGAAATACCACACTGAGCTGGTAGTTGAAAATACTTAATCCTTCTTACAAACATTTTCAAGAACCTTCCAAAGCTTCTGAAAAGGGGATTATGATGTTGTGTATAAGTAAAATCCATGCAAGTGAAACATTATGTTGGAATTTCACATCAATGATCAGTAGATGGTGCTCTTTTCTCAAGTAAGAACTTGACGTACTTTCAAAGTAACAAATGTTATCATGCTTTCACAATCTTTTTATCCCACAGTTAGATAACATTTATTAAAAACTAAATTTCAAGCGCTCTTCTGTCCAAATGTCCACTATATTTCTTAACAGGCAGAGAGACCTTGGTTTAACTGATCCACTTCGTTACACTTGGTGTAACGGTGTTGCTCTTTACCAAGCAGTTCTTCAAAAAGAATGAGATTATCTGTGCAGACTTCAATAATTTCTCCCTTTTCTATCATAAAGTTGTTGTTCTGCTTTTTATGAAAACAAAACAAAACAAAATACTTGTATGATCTGGTGTTACTTTCTTAGAACTAATTTCTTTATTAGAATAATCTGAATGAGATCGATTGTAGAGTCAGAATATTTTACCAGCTGCTCTCCTTACTGTAACAATAACAACAGGAAGAGAATTTTAAAAGCAATCTCAAAGTCAGTCAAAAACTAGTAGCTTGGGTAAGTTCACGGGACGAGTCACAGAGCTCATGTCTTTATCACTGTGGCTCTAAATATTCAATCTGACTCTGATGCAAGCAAATCAAATGTGATGCTCTTCACTGATCCTTGCTTGTATTTCTTTATTGGCTTCAATGGAAATGAAAAACCTGCATGCATCACACACAAAACTGAGAAACCCCACTTACTTGATTGGAGTTATTTGATATTCACTTTATTTCTCTGATGGCTGTCACACTCGATGGCAAACAGCCAGAGCTTAAATGCTTCCAGTTACCAAGTTACCAAGAAATTTTATGCTACCACTTCCCATGTGTCTGCCGCTGAACAAGAGAACCCAGATGGCCAAATCTGCAAGGCACAGTAGATGTGAATGCTCTTTGGCTGCCCTGACCATGCCCACTGTGTGCTGCACCTGGAAGCCTCAGATCTCTCCTATTGGACAGTTATAGCCCCACAACATCTCAGTTCTTCTCCTGGACTTGGGATTTGAGCTAAATCGTTTAATGGAGCCCAATGAGGATTTAGAGTTTCAATTGCTAGTAAAATGTAAAACACTTCAGATGCCTTTCTGAGTTGTTGCTCTTAACTGTAGTAAAGTTTGGGATTTTAGCATAATGGCTAGTCTTACTTTTATCAATACAGTGTATGAGAAAGCCAGCAAAATGAAAGAAAGTGAAAACCAATTTAAGTGAAAAACTCAGATATTTCTCACATTCCTGCAGGAAATCTTTTCCCTCCATGGATTTTAATATTCATTTGATAATCATTATTTTTATCTTATCAGATCTTCAAAAGCATCCTGACTATGAGGGCATCTTGACCTCTCTCCAACAACACTCCAGCGTGTGCCAGGTCTCACCTGACAGCTACCCATGCAGAATGGAAAATTTACAAAAATTTAATAACAAACAAACCAAAACAAAAAGTCTGGAATTTCACTGTACAGAAGTTTTCCTACAGTGATTTTTTAAATCATTTGGATAATTTATCTGTTTGGGCCAATGTGATGATACAGAGAGTATGCAGATCCCTGTGGTTTCAGACAGCTAAAACCAAGAGTATCGCAGGATATAAGACTCTAGCTTAAGCAGAGATTTTTCTTTTTTCTTTTTTCTTTTTTTTGCCAGAATGATCAATGGAAGATCAGCACTGTGCTCTGTACTTGTCTGCAATATGTCATTTAGAACAAGCATTTTAGTTCTGTTTCAGTAACTGAGTGCTCCCATTTTCGTAGGTCCATTTAGACGTGAAGAATGATATCTTTCGCTCCAACAGCATAATTTTTTTAAGATAGACTGATAGATAATTCTCTGTTATGCTTGGGGGCATTTCAGCTTCGTAAACTTTAAACTCTGTGAATGATGAAATACAACAGACTTAAAGGCCTAACTCAAAATTGTTGAAAGCATTGGGCATTTGGGGCCAAATTTAGAAAGGAACTAATGTTATGCCTTGTCTCTTGAAAAATTACTGAAATTACAAACAGAGAAGATCCAGCTGACCTTAACTTCTCTCTGGTAAAGTCTGAAGAAACAGCAGGGCAAGCTCCTGGTTGCCGTGAACGGACTTCAGTAGTCACACTGTCATATATGTGCACTATTCAAGTAACATGCCACGTACATGTGTGTCATTATACAGTGTTGCATATATTTTAACATGGTGTGAAAATCTAACTAATTAAATAATATGTTCTGATGATTCTGAATGGAAAGAATTTTCACTCGCCAGGAAACATTCAAGTTTTTTTGTTTGTTTCAGTTTGAAGCATCTGTTGCTTTTGATACTGAATTTCTGAATGGGAGAGGAACGAATAAGCTTGGTGATGAGTTGCTGTTTGTATTTGATTCTCTTTGCTTGTGGGAGGCTAGACAAAGGTGTCTTAAGAGCTTTGTGAAGTGCTGTTGTGTTGTACAATATATACTAGTTCTTGCAAATCTTTATCATAGTGTTCCTGACCTCTGCAAACTGTCATAGGCCGACATTGTAGCATATATTTTCTGAACATATTATTCTCATTTATCACAGGAGAAAAAAAGAGGAAGACATAAATACTCTAGTTTCACCTAAAATGCTTTGTGTTGGACATGGTCTTCAATGATGCATACAGTCAGATACTCTTAGTGTGATCCTATGTGGCAATACTTACATACTGGTGCTAGGTATCTAAGTGGGTATTTTGGCCTGGCTTTTTTGCTAATTTCATACTAGATGCTTCAGGAGATGTGACCCCTATCATCGCAAGTTCTGCTGTTTTCCAGGCAGAGCTCCCTTCAGAACCCTATTCACAGATGCTTTTTGTTGTTTTATTACATGGAAGCAAAAGTTGTTCTTCAGGTGGAAAGACCTGTGCTGCTCAAGAAGCATCTTAATACATGGCTGGCAGTTATGAGTTCATTTCATGTTAATTCATGTCCTGCTACTTAGGTCAAAGCAAAGAGGTTCTGGCAACATCCATTTTCGAGTGAATATTAATAAACAATGTGATAGTTAATGAGGATGAGGATATAGACTTGAATAACAGGTATTGAATGCATGATCCTGTTGCCTTAGTAACCATTCGTTCCCCACTGAGGATTTAACTTAACCCAATAGTCCATGCAAATTTAACCCTCAAGTATTCAGCTACTATTCAGCTATACTAAGTGGAAATGTTTCCTATAGCCTGAATAAAACTGCAGAAACAAATGGTAGCTAATTTGTAATATTATAGCAGATCTTTGGCTCAGTTCACTGTTTGCCTGTTGAATATCCACACTTTACCCTCTCCTTTTTGTTTTAAGATCCCTGCACATGAGGGTCAAAAGCCTCATTAAAAATCACCTTTCGTCTGAGGCTGTTTCTGTGGAAACCCTAAACAAATATCTAAGGTTACTGAATGAAGAACAAACAAACAAAACGAAACAGAAAAGATTCTTTTCCCCTTCCTGTTCCTTATTTACATCAGATATCTACTTGCACATATAATTCACTTACCCATAATGAAGAAGGATGTCTAAATATAACCCTCTTCCACTTTCTAGAGTCTTCTTTCAGTGTAACTGTAAACAAATACTAGCTATCTGTAGAACAGAAAACTGTGGGTAACGACTGGTAAAAGCAAAGAGAATCCTAGTGTTAGATGAGAAAGTAATGTAGAGATCTCATTATCCTTTCCAACATTTCTGTATGGTAAATGCATGAACAGGACAGTCTTTCCGTTCATGTGTAGCCTCTCCTCTCACTTTCCTCTCAATTGCATTTCCAAGGAATGAAAATCCCAGCAGAATGTTCAAAAGTGATGATACCATGTCTGGGAGCCTGGAAGCCCAAGGCTGTGGCCCACACTGGCACACCAGCACCTTTGTGCAGGCATGGCCTCAGATAACTTAATGGCTCCTCTGTCCTCACTTCATACACAGGGTGCCCAGGTGATTATCCTTGCAGCTCACTCTGAAAGCTAGCTCTAATTATTATGATTCACGTCTGTGGAAATGTGAAGAAAATTAAGTTGAACCTTAAAGTAACAAACAAACAACCAAAACTGGAGCTGCTTCTCTAATTATGGAGTTTTTTTCACGGTAAGTCATATCTTAGTGATAAAAAGGGAGGGAAGGAATTAAACTACTCTTCCTTCACATCTTCTTGAGCTAGCACCTTAAAGGCCAGATAACCAGTGAGCTCAACAGAGGTTAAACCTACACTACAAATGTGTACCTGTGTTGCTCTGGGGTATGAAGAAGTGTGAACTTCTGAGCAGCAGAGTGGTGTCACAGGTTGCACAGTATGAAGTGCATCTGGTGCAGCTGTATCACCAGTCAGAGCAGTTTGCATTAATATAGCCCAGAATCACAGAAGCCTCCCTAGATACTGTCTTGTTATTTGAATTTTACCATGTCTGTATCTGTTTTTTTTTCTCTTCTATATTTTGTCTTGTTATTCCAAAAGTTTCATTTTACTTCTCTCTAAAACACTCAGAAGAACACAGCTGAGTCGTGCCACATGGCCCTGTTAAGTCTGCTGATGTGCAGCAACATAGAAAACAAGTTCATTTTGAATGGTCTATTGAGTTGATAGCTTGAACCCCGGGAAGGAATGCTTAAACACAGTCTTCAGAGAGCCCTGAGACTTCTTTATAGGAGGAAAACTGACTGCTGAGAAAAATAATATGTAAGCATGAAATTAAAACTTACATGACTATGCAGGAGCAGAACTGCACAAAGGGAAGAAGTGCAGCTGAAAAGTCCTCTTTAATCGTCCCTAATTTTTCATTGTAAGATACAATTATCTTGCCTATAGTACGTAGATCCCGCTGAAAGTAATGCCTCCTATTTATTTCCATGGAAACTACAACAGGTACGAAGAGTACAATAACCCTGTTTGATAGAGCAAATTCTCAGCTACAAAATACTCTTTTTCAACACACTCACCACCATGAGCTATGCACTTTTGCCAGCAACGAACAAGAGCCTACATGCTGTGTTTCTAAGTATCTACACCAGTGGAGGTGCCCCACCACTGCTGTCACCTCTGCCGAAATGACCAGCCACCACCTCAGTGTGCTCACATCCACTGTTTGGTCTTCACAAATGTTCAGCAAGCATTGATGAATGTCAATGGGTGCCATTTTTTCCACATGGAGGAATTCAGTTCCACCCCTTTGCTTCATACACACTTCCATGTCAGACACTGTTGTTTCAGAGTGCCCCTCTGCTGCCATCTGTCACACAGCAACAAAATGTAATGGAATATTGGTGGGAAGGTTCACCCTCTACCGCCATTCCACCAACATCCACCTCTGACATTGTGGGACAACATAATAACACAGAAGGCATTACTTTTGGATCAACCCCTGTGTATTATTTATGATGTGAATTCTTCAGGACAAGCTAAGTAGTTTTCAAACAAAGCCCAATTCCACCTCAAATGAAAAGGCCCATAAAAACATCCAAAAAAGAAGTGACGTATGTACATAAGTCTTATCTGGATAAACTACTTTGTGACTATCACTCATAAATTATCTTTGCCTACCATTCCAACTGGACATTTTTTCTCCCCTCATGAGCTCCATTCCCTCTGTCTGAGGATCTCAGACAGTTTGCCCTGACTTTTCTACTTCAGTGTTTGTACCTCCTTTACCCCTTGGCATGTACTGAAGATTAAAAGCTCAGAAACACTAAGAAGAGTCTTTGTTGCAAAACCTAGGCTGCAGACTAGGCAAAACAGGCACATTCTTCACTAGTATTTGAATATATTTCTTCAGAGGAAGACAGTAAGCTAGACGCAGGCAAAGTGCCTTTGCCATGTTATCTTTGCATAGATGGCCGTAATGATTATGATACTTTTTTTCCTTATGTGGCCCTTCAGTTCTTTTTTCAAGCAGAATGATGTATCATTATTTAAAACGGAAGCGGAAAAAAGCATTCAGGGGATCCCACGTGGTTGCAGTCCAGCCCTGCAGTCTAACCAAAGCTCTTCAGCGCACATCAAACTCAAGATGTGAGCTCAAGAGCTTTTTGCAGTCAGGGGTCACTTCACACTAACCTAGTTTACAGGCAAAGTGGAGCAGGAGGATTTTAATGTTTTGCTTTAAAAGCAGGGCTTTCATGCTGTGAAAGTTTTGTGGGTTGGGATGCTGAAGGGCATTTAACTCCGTGGATAGTCAGAAATGGCTGCAGTGGCAGGGATGATGAAGTGGTGCTACACTATATCCCAACCACGCATTTGCACCCTTTGCAGTAGTGTCATCATTCATTTGGTCCTGCACTGAACTGGTTCAGAAACCAAACCAGGCAAAGCCAGATCAGGTTTAGCAGAGAGTAGACCAATCTACCTCCTCTTTCTTTGATTCTCTGATAAAATAAAGGGTTACAGGCAATGGGAAAGCTGCCAAATCAGCCTGCTGAGTTCCTGCTTCCCTCCGCCCCACAATTACAAAATCTGATTACTGAATATAAAAGGCTCTTCATTTCTTGGAAAATTTGAGTATTGAAAAGAAGGTCCACTTCACGTGTATGTTCTCACTCTGTTCCCTTTTTATGTCTTGCAACAAAGAAAAGCCATGCTGTTGTTAGGTTGTTAGCAGAATTTTGAAATGGTTTTGTGCCTACAGACTGCACATCTGTTGGCAGTCAGGTGTTATTTAGACTCATTTTTGCTTTGAGAGAGATGTACGGCAACATTTTAAAAGATACTGAGTAGCTATCCTGCAATAAAGCTCTGGATGAACATGAAAATCGTTAGGGCAGGCAGGCAGGCAGGTTCAGGGCCTGCTAGAGTGTGAGTGTGCAAAGGAGTCAATGAACAGGCTCTTACTACAGAGGGAAAGTTTCTCTTTGCTTTTATTCTTCCCCCTTGTATTCCTAAATCTCAGAGAAAAAAAACAGAAGCAGCATGAAGGTTAGCAATATTGGAAATGCTGTAGAGAAGGCAATGCTGAGGGGTACAAGTGCAGTTGACTCAAATGCATTGAAAACTCCCACTATAGATTTCTGAGCTCTTTGGGAGAATGAAACCTTTCTGTGCTCTGTGTGCAAGTGCTATGATCTGGTAAGACTTCTAAATCGTAACACAATGCCAATGGAAAGAAGAGTGCAGCAAAAAGCAGTGTGCTGACTAGGAGGTAAAAACACTGCTACTGGCACAGGTTTTTCTTTCGAAATCAAGATCCTAGCCGTAATTTTAACTAGTTCATTCTAATGAGAAAAATCCGTAAATAGTTTTCAGTCCATTAACATGAAATATTTTTCATCAGCAGATGTCAATACACTGCCTGACAAAATCAGTATAATTAACATCATTTTGCAAATGGGGAAACCTAGGCACAGGGAAGTAACATATTTTGATTCAGGACCACTCACTGATGTGATAGTACCACAGTGAACACAGTCCGAGAATCTGATACTGAAGACATTTGCTGCCACAGATATCTGGCAGATATTCTAGAGACATTTGGAAGTATAACTCCATACTTTTCACTGAGTTCAAGCAACCATCTTCTCAGAAAGGCACTGAGTAGCACAACTTATCGAAGAACGTTCAGAATGATCTTGCCTCTAATCATTTTCACCATTGTAATTCATTAGAAAATACATCTTAGTTGTACCTTCCATACTTTTTTTTTTTTTTTGAGAGAGAGAGACCACGTTGGTCTGGCATTTAATGATCTGAGCTTGTATTCCAAATTGCTAATTTGTTTATACACTCCTAAATTACTCTAACTGTGTTTCTGCCAGGATTCTTTCAGAATCAGAAATAAGCTTTTTTGATAAATGAACAGGCAATTTGTATAGTTTCTGTAATAATTTTAGATTATCACTCATCATATTTGCACAGAATGACAATAGACTGTGGGTGCAATGTCTACTTTTTAAAATATTATACAAGAAATCTACAAACCTTATCCTTTCAGTGAACCCACTTAGGTAAACTGAAGTTAGTCTGCCAAAAATAGTCCCAAAAATAAAATGTAATCCTTTTTTTTTTTCTTCCTTTAAAAGATATATTTCTATTATCACAGACCCTGGAAATTAGTCGCATTGTTTATTATAAAGAAATAATATATTAATAAGTATTGAATGCAAGCCACTGACTTTTTATTCCTTCAAGATGATCATATCTGTTACAGTCACGCAGGAATACATTTAGTTGTGAAATGGTGGGTAGGAAGATAGAGAGGATGATACAGTGTGAGCAGAAGTTTTGTGCCAGCATTATAAACTTTCTTATTAATTTAGAGACTAACAAATCAGGGTTTTGTTTTGTTTTGTTTTTTCCTTTTATATTAAATTTATCATGATGATGTTCTAATTCTTTATTACTTCAAGAGGCAGAACTGGTTAGAAATAGGCTAGCAGTAGTTCTGCATGAAATCACTTTTTCACCCTGTTTCTTTGGACGGTTGTTTGTGATTCCGTTAGAATTGGCAGCATAATGGTTCCGTGCTGCTGTGGAAGTCAGTCACAGCGTACCTTCTCAGGTTCTTCTTGCTTCCTGGGGAGACCACTGTAAATCTTCAAGGAAATATTATGAAAAGATGTGATGAAATGAAATGCTCAGAGGATAAATTTGATCCCAACACCTACATTAAATCATCACAAACTCTCATTTCTAATGCCATCTCTGGGCTACCAGAAGCAGACTGAAGGCTTTAAGCTAAATAAAATCCATAGTCTGCAGGCAGTGGAGGCATTGGAGTTGGCACCCTTCCTTTTGTGAGAGACAACAGAGTCCATTTGGGGTAGGAGATGAATGTTGTCCTGGCAGTAAGAGGCTGAGCCCACTTGGAGCCACTCAGTTTGCCCTGCTTGGCAGCCTATTGTCCTTAGGCATCTGCTAAATCCCAACTGAGAGCACTGCAGTTTACCTGTCTGTACTCTCCAGACAAAAACAACCTCTTCATTTTCATTCTGAAGCGGTAGCTTTTGCACACTCTCTGCCTGGCTACAATCCATTTCAATGACCTTATTACCATCTAGTGGCTAACATGAAAGATTTTGCCTTGTTTTTAACTCAGAAAACTCAGGAAATCTGGCTTCAGAGAGAGGGAGAGATGAGTGTGTTACCAGCAACCTAAATGGACCAGAATTTTAGCTTCAGCTGTGCCATCTTTGGATCTGATTGATCATGTCTCCTTTTTATCTTTTTCTAACACACTGTAGTGTTACTCCCTGGCATATGTTTTAGATGCTTCAAAGGCAGAGGGGAGAGATGGCAAACTTGTTAGCCATGTAAGTGAAATTCTCCTCTTCCTAGGAGAGCACAAAGCTAGTTAAGAAAGCGCTTGAGCAGCTAAAACACCAAGGTGCACAAGTGTTCTCCTTCTCTTTCATGCATAGAGAAAGAGCTGCATTTCCAAGAGCTGGAGAAGCACAAAGTCTCTGTGCAGAACCCGAGTGCAGTAGAAACAATTCTCAAGTACCTATATCCTGCATCACTGGCTTTTGTGAAATAAGATTGATCACACAGTATAAGATGATGTAATTAAAGATATTAATGACATTTGATGAAATTATATTTATAAAATTTATAAGATTTTCTCTCTGACTGAGTATAGTGCTGTAGTTATTGATTATGAGCTAGAAAATGTATGTCGCCTGTCATAAAGAGAAATGTGAAAATGGAGATACATCCATGAGACTTCTCATTTGCTACTAACTCAGAACATTCCCCAGAATTGTAATGTAAGGGATATCTCATGCTCAAGAAAACAGAGAGCATAAACATATCACCTCATATGTACATGATAATGTATATTTAACAACTATTTTGGTGTGACAGACTGATGTTTTGCCAGACTTTGCTATGGC
Source organism: Penelope pileata (assembly GCA_013396635.1). Classification (NCBI taxonomy): domain Eukaryota; kingdom Metazoa; phylum Chordata; class Aves; order Galliformes; family Cracidae; genus Penelope; species Penelope pileata. The sequence continues at coordinate 144,427 of WBMW01005773.1, forward strand.
CAAAGTTTATCTTGACAAAGCTTCATTTTTGCTTATGGATAATCTCAGTATTTACTGAGGCTCCAAATGTCCTGAGTAGTGCACCTGTGCTTGCTTACAGCCTGTCAATAATGGTTTGTCTATAAAACACGCGCTGACAGCAAATGAATAAAAACAACCAGAGCCAAGAACCTTGACCATGGAAGACTTCTCTTCATTACTGCTGAACTGGTCAAAGCCCCAACAATTTCACTCATTACAAGTCTCCCTGGTGCCGGCAGACCCTAGTTTTATTCTATCAACCTTTGTTGATCTACTCAGTACTGAAGCTGGAAAGAGTTAAGGAGCAGTAGGTATCTTGCACTTTTCATTTAGAGTGTTGTTTTTCTTTCATGTTTTTCCCCTAGGTTTTCTGTTAAGACAAAGTTAAAAGGCACATTTCAATCAACCGGGCTGATGTTGTCAAGCTTGCACTGAATTCCTGGGGGGAGGAAAAAAACACAACAAAACTTTCTGCTGAAAAGTCAGAAACAGAACTGCTCCAATTATGTTAATCAGGAATCTATCTGGAGGATGGGAATAAAAGGCTGGGTAGAACTAATGGAGCAGAAAAAAATATTTTAATTATTTATATTTGAGTCAATATATCTGACGTGCTGAGCTCCAGGGACCTTGCTGTCAATAAAATTATATCAGCAAATGCTGTTAAAGAAACCAGACAGCAGCATTTTCTCTTTCATAGGAGATGAAAAATACATTACAATACGTAAGTTCCTCCAAAAGTAATTCCTCCTATTTATTTCCATGGAAACTACAACAGATACAAAGAGCACAACAACACTATTTGAGAGATCAAATTCTCCGCTACAGAACACTATTTTTCAACATAGTCACCACCACTAGCTGCACGTTTTCACCAGTGATGATCAAGAGCCTGCATGCCATGCTCACAAAAATCTGCACCAGTCGAGGTGACCCACTGTTGCTGTCACCACTGCTGAAATGCACCACCACATCTTCACTGTGCTCACATCCACTGTTTGGTCTCCATAAATGTTCAGCAAACATCAGTGAATGTCAGTGGGTGCCATTTTTTCTACACGGAGGAATTTCCACACTTTTGCTTCATACCCACTTCCATGTTAGATGCCACTGTGTCAGACTGCTCTTCTGCTGCCATCTCTTGCATGGCAACAAAATGAAATGACATATTGATGGGAGGGTTCAATCTCTACTCAACCATATCACTGACATCTGCCTCTGATGTTGTGGGCCAACATAATAAAATAGAAGGCATTACTTTTGGAGCAGCACTTCTATGTTTCAGAATTATACAGTCATAGAAAATAAACCAGCAGGGGACCTCAGTTGATCATCAGGATTGTGCTGGCACTTAAAATATTCCTGGCATACATCTGGAAAACCTTGAGAAGTGGACAACCCACAGTTTCTTCGTACAATCTCTTCATGGTCTTTGATATTGATATTGATCTCTGATGTGAAAGCACATGCTTTTACCTGAAGCCCTTCTGTGGTGTACTCAAAGAGATTTTTAAACTTCAACTGGAAGCTACTGTGGACATTGGAGTTAGTCTTGTTAATCTCCCTCTTTCCTTTATATGTAATACTAGGTTTGACATATACACATGTTAATAGTTGTTGCCAAGCAGGGCCGAAGAGAAAAGCTGGTGAAATGCCTGATTACCTCTACTTCTCAACAGAGAAGCAGTTACCATCATGTGCCCTTACCACCAGGAGGACAGGAACAGGAGTAGAATTCTCTTAACTGTACAGGGCTTCATTTGTGCTCTGAGCAATTTGTTTTCACGTGCATCCAGAAATATATGGATTTTTATTTTTAGTCTATAAATTCTGATTTCCATTACCTACAGAGTACTGTACCAAGCAGCAGTACATACTTCATATCATGCTGGTTCCTCCATTTCATCTGATACCTGGAGCATTGTAGCTACACCGTCCTTTGATGCTCAGCTTCACATTGTCTTGAAAAAAAATCTCTACAGAAACTGAATATCTAGCAGCCACTGTTGTTTGAGTGTGATTTTCTCACAATGAAATTACTTCATAATTGTATTTTTGGTTCTTCAAAATGTATTCATTGTGTATTTTTAGCACAAATTTACTTTGACCTAAAACAGATTTAAAATATTTAACTACAGAATTAAGGTAATAATATGGTAGATTTTCAACAGAAAATAAACCTATTTCTGCTTTAAATGTTGCAGGCTTTCCAGAGAACTGATCTCTTTTCATAATGTTGAGAATACCAGCCATTTTATGTAACTGAAAATTCAGCCACGACTGGTAAAATAATTAAGAATTCTATTTCAGCATGGAGTTCAGCAGGAAACAATCGACTCCAACCAGTTTGTTTGCTTGACTGAGCAGACCGAGCGTTTTGAAAATGACATTGGCTTCTGTGAGAACAGAATCACATCCAGATCCAGTGCCCTTCCAAACACAATCTCTCCTCAGCAAACATGTCCTGTGATGGAGATCCATTTCATATCAAAATCACCAGGCAAGTCAAAACACATCCCTAGCATCGTGATAAGGACTCTGTTTTGTTCTCTTTGTTTACAAAAAAAATTTCCATGAGAGGAAAAGTGGTTCAGTTGCAAGAGCTCTCTGCTTTGCACAGTGGTAGATTTGCTGAGGGAGGGGAAAGGATTAAGCCTGCTGTGAGCGCTGCTCTGTGCAAGATGAAAGCAATGTTCTGGCTGTGCCCTTGTGTAGCACCCTCCTCACTTCTGCCCTCACCTTGGGGGGACAGCCAGCATCATTATCCAACAAGGCTCATTGCCCAAGTCGGCGACGCTAATGCAGTATAAATAAGACAGTAATAAGTAGAATCAGCAGGCTGAGAGATGGAGAATGCCTCCCCCTCCCCTTAAAGAGCATTCACCGCTCTCATCTCGTCCTCAGCCAGCAGGAACACCTCTCTCCTCCTGTTTCAATCTACTTTTTAACTCACTGCAGCAATCAGGGGGAGTTTGGCCTCTTTAAGGAAAAGAGAATGGACGGAGAAATGCCCATTCCCAAATCAATCTCTCTCTCCGTTGGAGGGTGCAGAATTCAGTCTGAGGCTGACTCGAGAGGCAAAAGGATGATTTTAGACAGCAGGCTCACTGGGGTAATATATTTATCTATTTATTATTTTAGGCTTTGTTTATAAAGAAACATGCTGGCTGTATCTGTAAATATTTTAAGTACTTCAGTCAGCAGTAGGCGTGGGAAGAGTATCCAAGCAGGGATTCTGGGCATTTTCCTTGCTATTCCTTCCGACATGTCAGTTCAGAGCAGCTGGTAACATAGCGACAGGCTGCAGCACTTCATTATCATCACAATCTGCTACCTTTTTAATATAGTATCTGACATTTCAGTCAGACAGAGCTTCGTCCTTAATCTGGCAGAAGCTTTATGCCTTGCACTCAAGAACATCGCCATGCTGGGGATGCGGAGCAGAGAGGGCACATGTTATCTGTGTTTATGCAGACATCTCGAAGCATGGCATTCTGATGAAAGGCAAAAATATATACTTACAAATGTTAAATGGCATACAACAATTTATCCTCTGCAGTCTTGCAAAAACCTTTCCTTATTGTGCAATTTACAGTCAGGGATCGTGTAAGTATCTCATAACAGGAGAAAATCCAGAGTTCACCTGAACATTTGTAAGAGAACTAAGGTCCCCATTCAGGCAGATGCATGCATTGCCTGTGCTGCGAGGTGCAGGCAAGATGCTGACACCAAAAGTTGTACATTCTGGTGCAGCTACAGAGAGACAGTCCTGAGACTGTGCTAACATGACAGGAGGGCACTGTTGGGACTGCAGTGCGGGTAAAAAGAACCTTGGAAGTTCTGGCTTAAAGGAAATATCTTCGAACATAAGTCTTTCATTAGGTATGTTGGAGTTTTACGACTTTGAGTTTGTCTTCTTCACGTTGCTTGAAGAAGATTGACTGGTTCATCTCTCGTGTTCTGTGTTGCTGTGCCTACTTGCCCCTGCTGGGCAAAAATCACACCACCTAACTAAATTTCAGAAGTGAGAAGGTATAAAAAATATCTAGTGTTTATTTGAATCTCTGCATCTCAGGATCTCCAAGCATTACCAAAACTTTAATAAAATCAGACCTGGAATGTAGATGGGTAATCTAAGGCTCAACAGTCACTGTCCGTGTACAGGCTTTCCTACAGCAGCTAGGAAAGACCATGAAATTTGTGTATTGTGTGAAAAAGATGCTAGCTCATGTGGACAAGATGCTGTTTTGTGTGCACAAAAGTGTTTTAGTTCCAAGTAAATAGCTTAATTTTCGATCAAAAAGGTCCAATTCTGTTGAATTTACTTTCCCACTTTGATTTCATTGACAAGCCTGATATTTCCTGTTACAGTCAGATGAGATTTTGGTCTGGGGTACCAGCATGACTGAGAAGAGAAATCTAACTTTTCTTGTGATAGATGCTGATAAAGCAGGAGGAGTGCCATATTTATTCCAGACATATCTACACAAGAATAATGTGTGGAATCCTCATTGTTTCTGATGCCTTCTGTGCTGCCTAGCTTGAAGTGCTAGATAGGCTTTTGTTAATATTTCGGAAAACTAATATCTTAACAGAAACAAATCTTTGATCAAAGCATAAAATCACCTTATTTAATCTAAGCCAATTTAACAGATAGAAGTAGAATAAAGGGATGATTTTCATTACACTCTGATTTATTTTGGCTGGAATATTTTCCTTTAATAATTTAGGTACTATAGCATCCATAATCTTTCTCCTGTTAAAGCTAGGCTGTTTTCTTTTTTGCTGTTTTTAAAATGCTACATAAGGTAACACTAGGGGATCTGTGAACTGAATTGTTGGCAATGTTTTTCTTCTTTACAATTCATTTTGTGAGAATAAAAGCCTGTAGTCTTTAAATTTTACTGACGCATGATTTTATAGCAATGAAAATAGAAAGGTGAAATCATTTTCTCTTCTAGGAGAAAAGCATGTGAAGCATAATTCTGACCTGATACTTATGTGGTATTCCACAACAGTGATTTAAGTGAAACTTTTCAAAGCTGCTTTAGTAATTTTAGAACATTTGTCTTAATTTTTAAAATTCTCTAAAGCAAGTGAGAGCAAAATTTTTATTGCAAGTCAGTGAGACTTGGACTCCTAAGATATTAAGAACTACTGAAAAACAGTCATTAAATTCCAGACGTCTTTTTTTCTCTCTAAAACTCTCAGTTGAAAGTCAGGGCTTTCAAAATATATTAAACTGCTTTAATACCAATACAAGTTTCTTTCAATCGATCTTTTGAACTACTGAGTGGATATACGTGGGAAATATGTAGCATTCTATATTATATGGAAATACTTTGAATTTATTAGAGCTTCAAGTATCATCAAACGATATATAACAAATACTCAGTGCTTAAGAAGCTGAGCAGCTTCACTGCTAGTGTTGTTTCCCAGAACTTTGCTTGTTCAGTATGAGGTGAAAGGAATTCTTCACCATTATTGCATCAGACTTCAATACTTTCTTGAGACCACTCTAGACCTTGCACCTCATTCTGTAGCAGCTATTTCCCTAACAATAAGTGCTTGCTGCTGCAATCTGGATCTAAAAATTGCACTGATGCTAATGGAGGAAAAGGATGGGATATGAATGAAGAATTTCTTTTAACACATTATATTGATGTCTCAGCTGAAGAGATTTCTGACAGTACTTCTGCGGTTCTATAAAACATTGCCTCCATTTTATTAACAATGATTGAAGGAAATAAACAATTGTCTACATCTTTTTTTTTTTTTTCCCCCTAAGGAACAGTTTCTCCTGAAATTCTAATAATGAATTCTTTCTTATTCTCAAAAACTAATTTGTTCATAATCATTATTTCTGAAAAAGGAAGATTTCTTTCTGTTTTCAACATCCTGACCAGGTCTTCATAGTAGGGAAGCAAAGGAAATGAGTAGAAGCTCAAAAATTCTGTTGCTTTGTTTGCTTGTTTATTTTACAAAAATAATATCCAAAATAACAGAACAGTGTCTGTTGGGCTCTGAAACTTTGCAAAAGAACTAACCATAAGTTTCCCAAAAGGAAACTGCCTAATTGTGAAACATTCTGCTGACTCATAAAAAAAAAAAAAAAAAGTCTCTCTAACTCCAACTACTGATAATTTGTGCTCTATGGGGAAAAAGAAAGGCCTGTGCATCTAATAATTTGTTATCTGAGAAAATAAAGTCTGTCAGGTAAAGGAAACAAAACTGCTGTAGGTCATTTCAGGTCTATTACTGAGTCTATCATCGATTCACAGCACACCACTGAGCAAGGAACTTGATCTCTTTGCAGTGAAGTTTATATAACTATTTAAAAGGCCTAATGAAATCTACCTCACAAGAGTTTTTTAAGCCTTGCTGTTCGTAAGATATCAGGACAGAACCAATCACTAGGGGGATTTCAAAGTATAATTAGTACCTTAGGAGTACTAGGGAATTTAATGCTTAGGTGATACTGAAATAATTAACTCTGTCTGCTGTTTCAGAGTGCCTGAATCTGAAAATTTCAGTCTATCAAACGCTACCAAGCACTCAAAATCCATGGCATAAAAGAGATGAAGATAATATAAAAATAAAGATGAGAAAAATGAAAAGGATGACAAAGATGATATGGACAAAGGTAAGATAAAGACAAGATGAAGATTAAAAGAAAATTGATGATGATAAAGTAAATTTTAAAAAGTGAATTTACTTGTTAGATTCTTCAAGCTACATAGTGAGCAGTAAACAAAATCCATATCCTCCAAATTAGAAGCAATGAATCTATTTTTCTTGGCTGTATTGTTGAGATATCTCTTAACTTGTTACAGGATGTTGAGACTAAGAGTTCTGGATGTAAAGCATGTATTTTGATACTGTATCTGAATTAATTTGCATGTAATAAAAGATTACATTTAAATTTGTTTCCTAGCACGTACATAAATAAAGTTGTATTATACTGGATTATAGTCGTCGTTGTTGCTAATTACTGACCTAAATAAAGCCAATGGGTAAACAAAATACTCTCCTTTCAGTGTCAATGGAAGAAGCAATTAAATATTTGGGAAGTGAGGGATAGGTACAGCCTCACTCTAAAAGGCGGCGCTGAGCACTGCTGCCATAAAACTCCAGTGAACATGTGCCAGAGCAGCTGTCTCTAATGGGTCCAGGGAGCCCAGACTCATCCAGCCCTGTCTAAATTTGCATTTGGTGGTTCAGCTGGTGTGGTGAAGGCTTCCCAGGAGTGCTGGGAAGCATAAGGCTCAGCAGAAGGCGAACAGTATAGATGAGTGGGTTCTTTGGGGGTTAGCTGCCAGGACCAGCACCAGGATACAAATGGATTATGGAAGGTTGTGTGCACATTTGTGTGTGGCAAAAATGAGAGCAGCAAGTGTTAGCAACACTTTGAGAGAAAGCCAAGAGCCTTTTTTCATTTTTGTGTCTGCAAAAGTAGAGTTTTCTTAGTAAATAAAGACGTTTTCCTGCTTGTTTTCTGGAAAATTGGAGTTAAAATACCGTCAGTACTTTAATTTCAAAGTTTAAAAGCTCTGTTGCTGTATGCTGATAAAAGAGTTTCTTGTCCTTTCGGGGAAGGTTTATTTTAAGAATTTTTAATTGCACTTAGATTACACTAGTGTTTACATGCTAATGGAGAAGCTGAGCATTTCCACATCTTATTTTTTTTTTTCCTTCAGTTCAGGAACTTAGTGATGGCATCTCGTCTGGATTAAATGAAGCAGGTCCCAGATTATTCACAGCACTCTGAAGAATATTGGATTGTCATGAAAATCTATACCTTTCGAAGGTACAAAACTTGTATTCACTTTGAAGCCAAATTGTCTTTAAAATTCAGCCCACCTCTTAACAGAATCCTACAACAAATCTTCTAGTTTTCAGAAGATATTAATTTATAGATTAAGTATGATAACTGAATCACAATTGAGATTCTCATTGTTTGCTCTTATAGCTCTCACTGAGAAGGCTAAGGGCAGAGGAGTTGTGTAGGTCTTCAATGACAGAAGTTGTACTTACACACTAAAATCTTGTAATAAAAACAATAAAAATAAAAAGATGTTTTGACTTCTTCAGGGTAGTTACCCCATGCATGAGCTCTTCTATAATGCTCCAGAATACTGAAAGATCAATGAACCCAAAATGCCATTCCATATCTTTTATAGCATATCTTAAGCTTCCTTTGCATTGATAGTTCATGGTTTGGAAAATAAACCTGTATCAGTGTATACTTGATTATGTTCTACAAGAGCAGCAATTTATGTTTCAATGTTGTCCAGCAGTCACCCAATCTTGCTGCCTCTCTTGTGTTTATTCCCCTCAGATTTCTAGCTGTTCTCCTCCCAGAAGAACCAAATCTAATTTTTCTTGTATTTTATTAAAAATTGTTAATTCTCTGTGTAGCATGAATCACCTTTGGCACTCATTACGCATAAGGGTGCTAAAAGTACCTTTCATTATTCAAGTTCTCTTTCTTGTTTTTTGTTTTTTCCCCCTTGTTCAAGGTCAACAGTGAATAATCTTTATATAACATCATTGTACTGCTAGTACCAAAGTAACAGTTTTAATTCTTCAGAATCCCACTATTTGTTTTGGATTTAGAGATGTCAACAAAAGTGAGTTTGGATGAAGAGTGAATAACTAAGTTTATGTTAATATGTTAATAAAGGAGTGAGTGTTAGACAAAATAAGTAAACAGAGAAGAGAAATCTAGAATACTTTGAACTGATCACAAACTTATAATTTCATCAAGTGAGGTACTGCAGAGTGCAATCTCCTTTCTGAAATGACAAGATTGGATCCATGTAGAAAAAGAAAAGATTTGTATTGTATCCCATACAAACACAGCTATAAGAGGGAGTTTCTTTCCCTGCAAAATGAAAATGCCTCAGAGAGGAATCTGCTTCCAGTAGGCCTCCTTCAAATAGTCTGCCAGCAGATCCAGTTACCTGCAGCTCAGTTTGGAAAACACTTTCAAATATTTATTTAAATAGTTATAATTTGCAAATGCGTTTGTCAGATACCGTAGAAAGAGTCTGAGCACAGCTTGTTACCAAAGAAACAGCTGGTGATCTTGCTGAGATCCCTAACTGTGGCTTCTTGATCACTTATACCATGCTAAGACCCCACAATCCCCAGCGGTATCGATGAGAAGTGGTGATTGCACTGTTTGGATTTTTTTGCTGGGATGGAGTTAGTTTTCCTCATAGCAAATCATATGATGCTATGTTTTGTATTTGTGACCAAAACAGTGTTGATACCATACCAAAATTTTGGCTTTTGTTGAGTTGTTGAGCAGCGCTCAAATAGGCCCTCAAGGCCCTCTCTGTTTCTTACACTGTCCCCTGCAGTGAGGAGGCTGAGAGTGCACAAAAAGTTGGAAGTGGGCACAATCAGGATAACTGACCCCAATTGACCAAAGAGGTATACCATGCCATATGATGCCATGCTCAAAAATAAAAGCTGGGGAAAAGAAGGAGGTAACATTCAGGGTGATGGTGATGGTCTTCCCAACTGTTATTTGCGAGGAAGCCCTACTTTCCTGCCTTTCTCTTGACCTACACATTTTCTCACTTTTGCTCTTCCTATTCTCTTTCTCATCCTGCTGAGGAAGAGTGAGCTAGCTGTTTTGAGGTGCTTAGCTGCCTGTCAGAGTTAATCCACAACAGGCTTCCTTGACTATTGTGATCAATTTATAAGCCAAACAAGCAGTTTTATAAATGACACACTTCCCTAGCCATTTCCCATGACATATGCTAGATAAGAGGTTGTTCATCAGCTAGCAGAATATTTGGCGAAGCTAACAGTGTGACCTATGTTTTGTAGTGATTACAGAGCAGCCATCAGTTTTTGCAGGTGGCATTTCGAGGCTTCATCATAGATGACTTGTATCATCTAAATAGGCAGCTTTGTATTGAGTGTTAGTCTCACGAGGTGATCCATCAGCCACAAAAAGGTGGCCATGGCCTCATTCACTGTGATTTGCATTAAACTGAGGAAATGAGTATATAGGGAGGGAAATGGTCTTTGGTGCAAAGGCTATTTGTACGCATCTGCTCTTCAAATCCTGTTAAAAGTGCTCTTCAAATCCTGTTAAAAGAAACCATATGACCTGAGATCTTCTGAGAGCACATATATGAAAAGTTTTGTATAATTTGGAGGAAAAAATGTATGTAGTTATTTTTTGATTTTGAAATGGGGAAAAAAAACAGTGCAATAAAATAATTGTCACCAAGAGATCTAAAGAGTTTTGATTTCTATCAGTTTATGCTGCTTCCAAACACAAGGTGAATTAATTCAAAAAGTGCTTCTCTGAGAAATGATAAGCACAGAAAATTCAAGAGACATACAATGGTGACTTAGTTCCATCAATTGTATAGCTATGATAGCAGAAGACAGAGCAGAAATAACACTATGCATAACTGTACTGTTTAAAACCTGTTGTTCTTAATGGACTTCCAGTCTCTACAGCTATTATTATGAATGCAGTATTGGCAAGAGCTATAAAGCACAAAAGTCTACTTTGCTGAAATAAGGAGTAGTGCCAGTAACACAAGATTCTGCACATAATCCTGAGCAGTGGTCTTCCGTTCTCTTGTTGGAAATATCTACCACCAGTTGCCAAGAACGCTACAGTGTTGTTGGGATTCCTTTTGAGAAACTTTTCCTTCCAGGAAGATCAAGATTGAAATTAAAGGAAGAGATCTACTGTAGAACAGAATTACTATAATGACTGAGAACGCTTAGAAGACAGCAGATGTAGTTTCATTTTCTGCATACAAGTATAAATATATGTTTTATAAATTCAGTAAATTGGTTGTAAATTTTTAGGAATATGTAATAGTAGTCTCACGTTTTATTTGGTATGAATTACATGATGTTGAAAATTGAGAAAAGAGTGAAACTTCATCCTGCCCTTGCGGTGGAAGATACAGGATTTGTTTCTTGTTCCACTTTAGTCTCTGATCTTGGTATTTGTTGATGAGCTTAAATGAGAAAGGCAAGAGAAACAAAACTGAAGAGAGGAAGATTCGTCAATGAGAAGATCATGTCAGTATTGGACAGGAATCATGTGATGTCCAGTGTGATTTGTCAAAGTGAGGATGAGCCTTTCCCTCTGCGGTTTAAGTCTGTTCTTTCTGATGCTGCTGTTCCCACCTGAAATGGTTGTTTCAGTGACTCCTACCTCTTGACTAGTTCATGTTATCATCAAAAATATCATCCACAAAAAACATTTTTTATGAAAAAGCCAGGAAAATTGCTAAGAAATGTGACTGTCAGTTGAAAAGAGTTTTCTGTGTTATCTTTAAGGATTCTGTTCTAATCTGGAGTTTTAGAAGATGATATTTTAGGCAAATGTCACTCAGCAGTCATATTTCATGCAGTATTTAATATCTCTACTCAAAGGTTAAGCCTACTGTTTAAAACAATCTAAATTTCCAAAATGTTGCAGTGCTGAGAATGGTGTGGAGATGTGCTGTTTCTGAGGTAACAGTTGTCCTCAATGAGCTACTTTCACTTTGAAGAAATTCTATTTCCCTCACCTCCCTACATTTTCTGTGAAGACGTTTTGTCCAAGAGGACAGAATACTCCCTTCACTGTACTGACAGATAGCAGTTGACAGTTCAGATGAAAAACAAGTGTTCGTGTTCCCTTTATTGTCCAAATGAGGAAAACAAAAAAAGGACAGAAATTGGCACATGACTCTTGGAATGGCAATGTGGCAGGTCAGCGAAGTCCTTGATAAGATAATTAATAAAGAAAAAATTTGTAATAGGATTTTTTCAAAATGCATCAAAGCAGGGAGTCCACCAGAAAGTCAGTCAGGATAGAAAATTGTTTAGGAGTAAAATGAAAAAAGGGAAAAAATAATATATGTAAATGTTGTTGTTATGCCTCAGTTTTTTCTGTGGAGAGGTTTATAAATGTTTCTGCATTCAGAGACAACTCTGAAGACTTTTGAAAAAATGAAAGATGGGCAGAAGAGATATGGAGAACAAAGTTATATAACTAATAACAGCTACAATATTTTACTAATATCTATATACTAATATAATAAAATATTTTACATATATCTAACTTCTAAAGTTAAGTTTTTGTCAGAAAACAGGGAACATTAGGCCAGTTTTTAAGAGACATTCCAGAAAAGTACAACTCCACAAATTCAAATTCTGCAGTAATAAAACTGGTAGACATTATAATAAAACAGGAATAATTTACTGTGCATAAATACAAAACATTGCAGAAAGATCAGGATGTTTGTCATGCTTCACAGATCCTTTGGAACAGTGAAGGATAAAAGAATTCTGGCAAATACAGTGTTGTTGATTTCAGTTCAATTAATGAATTTTCAGAAAGCTATTGCAAAGGTTAATAAATGGTTTACTATTTGTATTTTCACCCACAAATCTTTTCTGGAACTCGTGCTATTCCATGTATTCATAAATAATCTGAAAGAAGAAGAAATTAGTGAGTGATAAAAATTTCTGCTGAAAATAATTACTCGCAATAAAAATTAAATCTGCCTAGTTTTCCTGGACAATTCATGACACTAAGTTACAGAGATCCAAAACAAGAAATGAAATTCAGTGTTAAGAAATGCAAGATGATATACATGGACAGAGAAAAACAAATTTATAAGCACACATGTACATTTAAGCTCAGGAAAAAATGATGAGATCAAAGAGAATGCTTAGAATGTCACTCTATCACAGTATAAAACGTAAGCATTTCCTATATTGAATACTTAGTGTAGTATTCAGGAAGGATACAGTTGGCATAAATAAGGTGACGAGAAGGACAACAAATATGATCAGACATGAAGAAAAGGTAAACAGACTTTTCAGTTTAGAAAGAAACATCCAAAAGGAGATAAGCTTAGAGTGCTTTGATCACTCTCCAAACTTAAAATAAACACAAGGAAGTTCTTTTTCAAATGGTTCAATGGTAATTTTGCAGAGCTTATTTCTATAGAGCATCATGGAAAATAAAAGTATTGGTGTGTTTAAAAGTCAGACAAATTAATCTAACTCTTGTAACTACTCATTTATCATATCTATATCTATCTTTACCATATTTAACGCAGAATTTATTTTCAGTGTTGCATTATAGACAAAGTGATACTTGGTACAGATGAGAAGTCAGTCAGAAGTCAATGCCAAGAACTAAGAATTGTGCAGGAATGAAAGTTCATTTATCAGTTAAAATGCTATTTGTGACTTATGAAAACAATGTACTTGTTAAGAAACCAGAAGAGCTCCTCTGAAAATTTTTCACCAATAAAACCTTTATTTCATAACTTAACACCTTTGGAAGCTTACAAGGATACTGAAGGTCTCCAGTGATCCACCCCAAATCTCATTTCTCTTTGTCACCTTTGTGCCCTTTATCTTATTATACTTCAGCTACTCATAATTAAACCTGTCAATCAGACAAATACCCCAACATGTTCCGAGTGGTAGCAGACATCTTGCTGAGATGTTGGTAATGTGGGAACGGTGGGAAACAAGTTCAAACAGTGAAACTGTGACAAGAAGAGAGAAAAAGATGCCGTACCGTTAAGGAGACTGGCTAGCTGACAGGAGTTACAAACAGCTACAAATGTTAACTAGTTTTAATTGATGTCAGTAATAGCCTTACCAATGTTGGTGCTAACCAAAATTATTGCTAAGCATCTCAAGGACTGCATCAGGAAAAGAAAATGAAGCTTAAATATATGGGGACAGAGTTGATGAGGATGAGGTGGAGGGGAAAGTCTTAAAAAATCTTGCCTTGCTACTTCTAGTAGCATTTTGTTTTGTGTATGAAGAGATGGCAGCCTTCACTTCTTTCATTCTGGCATCTTTTCATTGCTGCTAAATTTGCTTTCTAAAATCAGGCAGTAGCACCACGAATGTTGTCTTTGATTAGAGCAATTTTAAGGCTGAGCTCTTTCTTAAGCGCCTTTCTGAACCAGTGCCCAGGTTCTCAGCTCCTATTCTTTGTCTTCAGAAGTATGTAGAAATGCACTGTCAGCTTGATAAACCAAGCAGAGATTCCAGGGAAGCGTGTATTTCTAGAGCTGAACATTATCTCTTTCACTTCCGAAAAAACAAAAACAAAACAGAAATAAACAAAGAACAAACAAACAACAAAAAACTGCATTACAAATCTGTCTGGAGTACTTCTTTCTCTCTTTCTTTTTCTTTCTTTCTTTCTTTCTTTCTTTCTTTCTTTCTTTCTTTCTTTNGTCTTGGAGCATTTGGTTCGTGCTGACAGGTAAAGGCTGGATGCGACCCCTTCTTCTGTTCTCCTTTGGGCTCCCTGCAGGGATGGTGGGAAGGGAGAAAGTTTGGAGTGCATTTGTTACAATCAAGGCTCTGAAAACAAAACTTTATTGTGGGTCTGCCTGCCTGCCCGCCTGCCTTCCTGCCTTCCTTTCTTCCTTCCTTGCTTCCTTCCTTCCTTCCTTCCTTCCTTCCTTCCTCTCTTAGCAGTTGAATAGATTGTGAGCCACAAGCATTATCTATTCTGACTTACCACTTCATCTGACTCACCAAATTTCATCCAGTAATTTCTGTTTTGAGCCTAATAGCCTGTAAATGAACTAGAACATTTCTCCTGGGTAGACATGCAATCAAGGAAAACATTGATTTTAAATTTATAGTGTATTGTTTTCAAAATGTGTTTTCTCTGTACATCTCTATTTAAAAATCTGACAACAATGAATCTTAAAACAATCTCAGGATATCACACTGTCTGGAGAAAGAAATTTTTATAAAATACTCATCTGACTATGAGGAACGATACAGAATATTTTATGAGTGAAAAAAATATCCCACTTTATATTCATTATTTTTTCTTCAGAATCCCTAGAATAATTTCTAAGGGAAGTAAATTCAATATTTTTTCCAGATCTACTTTAAATCTCATAATTACATAATTGTCTTATTTGTAAATGATGTGAGAATGCTGTTGTGTTGGTACTTTTATGTCCATGAAACAAATAGTTTGTATTTCTTGACATGCAAGGTAGAGCTTTCTCATGTAATTCAGTAGTTATTTTCATGGAGAAATAGAAAGATACAAACCAAGGAATGGAACTAAAATGGAGTTCCACACCAATTTCTAAGAAGATCCTACTTAGAAATGGTTGGGTTCAGTTATGTTAGAAATTCTTGATTACAATGCTGGAGTCATAAAAACAAGAAGATCTTTGTAGGACCCAATTTTTCTTTCTCATCGCAAAGCACACTGCACCAGTAAACAGGACTTCACAAAGACAATGCAAAGCTCTGTTCCTGGGATGTTGTTTGGGAGGTTAGCTCTCTTTCAGCTGAGTATAAGACTCCCCTAATTCTCAGCATAATTTACACACAGACAAGTGAGATATGTTAAGAACTGGGCTACTATGCTCAGTCCATAGTGACGCATCTTATTAGCACGGTGATTCTCCCATGTGATCTATATATATTTTTGTTCTGTGCATCCACCCCAAAGATCTTTGCTGTGAGCTGAATGCAATCACAGTAGCGTTAAACTCCCCAGTATCTTTTTATCATGAAGTTTACATAGATGCATTAGCTGTACTGGCCAGCTCAGCCACTTACAGAGTTTTCACGATAGTTTGAAGACAGAATTTGTAAGGCTCCTGGGTATTTCATGGGCATGAGAGAGGAAACAGAAGAGACACTGAGGTGAAGTGTGAGACCCATTATCAGAGGTAGGGATGTTACAACCAGGTCTGGAGTATCAGAGGTGTTAAAACCAAAGATGTAAGTGTATTCTTTACAGCGTGAAAGCCCAAAGACAGGAGAACACTGTGTATTTCAAAACCGCTTAAAGGAAGCCTGCGCGGTATCATCTGCTCCCGTGCCCAGGCTCTAGAGGAATCTTAGAAAAGGTCTGTTTCATGCCAGAAATATTAAGAAGCTTGTTCTGATGGCTGAGCTCTACAGGAAAGCAATCTTCGTTAGTGTATCTCCCAGTGCTGTGCAGCTGCTTCCTGCTAGTCTGTCTAGAAATGTCAGACCACATAAAGATCTGAGAAGAAAATAGCAGCAGACAGGTTTTCTCTCATCTGACTTTTCAATAAAGGTGTTATTACATTTTAATGTTTCCATTTGCATTGCCTACACTCAAAGTAGATAGTATGCAATTTTACCCAAAATCACATCCTCTCCATCATATTTTCTATTACTGTAAAATGAAGGACACAATATGCTTTACATCTCATACCTGAAGCATCATTTTCTATTTTCTTCCACAACTCAGATTGAAAATTTTTAAAGATTCATCCAAACCAGAGACCTATTTTCTTTGTCACTCACCTCTGCCTCCCTCTGCCATCTTTCTCCTTTCTGATCAAGAAAATAAATAAAATAAATACTGTTATAATGAAAAGAGCCTGATTGTTAAGCAATTTCCTAAAAGCATAGCTGCCACCTTTCTGAAGGGCTACTGCTAGTTAAATAAGATGGGAATTTATTTCTCTCACAAAACTTTTAAGGAAGTAGAAGTAGAAATTTTGCTTTTGATTTTCTTAGATTTACAAAAAAAAATCAGCAAGACAGTAATTTGTGTATTCTCCCCATTGGTTGGCAAGATCACCTTTGTAGATACAATTTCATTTATATTTTCCCTCTTTCCTCACAGAGTACACACTTCCATATTGGATTTTTTTTCCCATCTGTGAATCCTATATCAAATTTTAGAGTTTTAGATACTGATAAGAAAAATGAAGAACAGTGCAGAAATGCAGACAGTTGGAAATATGGTAGAAGGAGAGAGGTAAAATTTCTATCATACTGTAGAAAGAACAGCAAGTAAAAGGCTAGTGAATTCTTTCAATTGACAAGGCTGATTTATTTTTCTCTATTCGTTTCTTTTCCTATCTAAGCAGTCGGGGTGAGCACAGAAAATAAGAGCTGATAGTAATTTTTGAAATTATGGTTACACAAATGGCTAAGTCCACTCCTTTGAGATGGAGTAAATAAAGTTCTTAGCAATATCATTGTTTTAACTCTTCCTGGGTCATTTTTTAAGGTGGCTTTTGCTATGTGTTCAAGATCTTCACATATAGCTTAAAAAACCAAAGATATTACACACAATAATTACACATAATAAATTGCTACACTCACCAAGCCATTAGACCAAGCCTTAATAAATTTGTATCACTCAACCCTATGAATCTTTGCTAGCCAAGCAGTGGCCAGCAAGGACGCAGCTCCACTGCTTTGTGGAAGAGTCTGACCCTTTCCCTTCTCATTGACCACTGAAGGGCTGAAGACCCTCAGTTTTTCTAGTTTGCTGTCATCTGGCTCCCTGTTATGTTCTTTTAGGATTTTATGCACCAGCTCTCTGTATTAGTATTTTTCCTCTTTAATCCTCAAGCTGCTAGCTATGTTTTTGTAATTTAAGATTTCTTATGGCTCTTTTGCTCTGACATTCAGCTCCAGGTTTTACAACCAGGCTACATTGGAGCTAAGACTTGAGCTACAGAGAGCTGAATCCCTTGAAGGAGGAATACAGGAAGAAGGAATACAAATACCAGTGTCTTTGTGCTGTCTATGTTTATGTACTTTTTAACAGAGGTTAGCATGGTGGTTCATCCCACTCTGAGCTGCTGTTTCAAAGCACCTGTAAACACAGAAAGATATTATATCATTGCATACGTGGTTCAGATTACCAACCAGCTTGAGCCCCGCTTCCTCATTTGGTTCAATTTTGTCTTTACTTTTGGAGTACAAGCATTTTCCATAGAAACTGTGGCAGTACAAATGATAGCTGTGTGCGCACTCTTATTTTGCTTTTGTTGGCTCAGAGGTTTATCTTCCTACCCTAAAAGGAATATTGAGTAGCTCATTGTCACAACAGCTCTCAGCAGGATCAAGGCCTTGCATGAGAAATTACATTTGCCACAATGAGTGCTTTAAAACAAAGTGCAAACTCACCAGGCAGTAGATGGTAGTTCAGGATGGTATCTAATGCCAGAACATTTGCACAGAAAAAGAAGCTGAACCACAATTACCCTGTTTTGTGGAAATCATTTGACTTTTTCTCCACAACAATGGTTGGTTGGGTTTTTTTTTCAACTCTTTTTAATTATACTGAAATTATTGATGAGAATTAAAATGCAAGCAAAATTAGAAAAACTAGGAAGGAAGAACATTGTACACAACAAAATATGTCAGTGCCTTATAAACAATTAAATGGGTTTGAAGATGTTGAATATAATGAAAAGGAGCATCATATCATAAATTATATTGGACAATGATTTGGAACAGAGAGCGTGCTTAATCCTTGCATGATATAGAAGTACCTCACAGACAGAAATTATTATCATCATTTACAATAAAAATGACTGTATCTTTGTAAAAGGGTTCATTGCTATATAATACCTAATCTGGTCTGTAAAATTAAATTTTATAACAATAGCAGAGCAATAGTTCTCTTGACAATGGAACTACACAGCTATTAAACTAAAATTATTCTCTACAAGGACATTCAGAGTCCTCCAAAATGCCACGTCTTGTGTTCATAAACCCACTGGTCTGTAGAATTCACTGTTTATTATTTGTGTGTGAAAGAAATTCATTTTTCTCACTCAAATTTTCTTCCCCTAGAAATTCACTTTGCAGCAAAATTCCCAGGCATTTGAGCTATACAGCTGCCAGAGGATTCAAAAAGAGTCTTAGGGGGATGATGAACTAATATTGGATTTAGTTATTAAAGACAAGAATGTCTGAGAAGCCACTGCCTTTGGTCACTTCAGACTCCTGAGAGAGCCTTGAGGGAGTTCTGTGAAGCTGTGCCAATTCTTTCTCATGCTAAATTCATAAGCCATATTCTATTGGCTGAAGCTTTTCCAATTTGTGAATGTCTTTGGACATATTAAGAGGAATTTGAGGAGAGCTTTTGGAGAATTAGAAATCCTTGGTCAGAAACCAGTAGCTTAGCTATTGGTTATTATTCTGTGCTGCTAGTTCCTGTAATGTCAAGTTCAACGATTTTCATTTCTGAAAAATCATCTTAATAACACACTGAGCACAGGAATACCACATGGAGCTGTTTGGAGGCTTACTAAACATGATTCTGTTCAGCTCATCTATTCTGCTAGATTTTTTTAATAATAGTTAATCCACTTTTTTCCCCTTTCTTTCTTCTTTTTTCTTTTCTTTATAAAGAGGGAAAATAGGTATAGGTGAGCATTATTCTGTGATGAGAAGAAGGACTTATTTTCCTCTACAGGACTTAAGAATTCTTACTATTTAGTGTTTCCTGAGGTTAAAAATCTACAATGACACTACTCAATTTCATTCGGGTTTTACCAGTGAAGTGCTGAAGGATGACAGCCTTTGAAATTCCAGTAAGTTTAACTGAGATCACTCTTTAGTGCATGACCCTATTTATTTCATCATACTAAGTCAGTGCAAGTGTTTGTGCTGGTGTTTGTGCCACTCTGAAGGCAGATTTACTTGGGGTAAAATTTAAAAAAGTAATAAAACTATTCAGACACTCTATTTTAGCCCAAATCTCTCCTGGTTAAATTTATGCACAGAATTTATCAGCCATGTCAATGCAAAAAGAGACGTATATGGAAAACATTAATTCATTGATTGATTCAGTCAGCTGAGGTCTTTAAAGCTCTATACAGTTTTAAAGGGAACTTTTACCAAGATCAGTGCGTATTATTCTCAAGCTTCTCACCAGTAGTTTTGGAAGGTCCTCCTACCTGAATCTCATCCAAAGTACCTTGATTGCTTCTTTGTGTTCTACTGGAATAGGATCCCCAGGGCAGGGGTCATGGCACCAGGCCTGCTGGAGTTCAAGAAGTGTTTGGACAGTGCTCTGAGAAATGTGGTTAGATTTTTGTGTGATCTTGTGTTGAGCCAGGAGCTGGACTCAGTGTTTCTTGTGGGTCCCTTCCAATTCAGGATATTCTGTGATTCTACAACACCAAGCAGGGCTATGACTTCTGTTAATATCATATTCTGAGATTAATCAATGAAGGAGAATGTAAACATCTTCTCATGAAAGAAAATGAGTAAAAGAGATACTAACAGTACCACAGAGAAATAATTCAGTGTTGTCCTAGGTTATATATCTGAAAATCATTCATCAGTAATTATTGGGAAGATACTCTGGGCAAAATCAGTACCCACTTTGGCAGTGACTTTGGCCATGATAAGAGATTAAACTTTGTCACGAATGTGACCAAATGTCAGACACAAATCCAGAGAACCTGATCATGTCACATGATCAATTAAGTGCATTCCTTGGGAAGATGCAAACTTTGGAAGAAACCATCTCCTTCTAGCATTGAAAGAGCTGAAATACGTGTAATAGGTTTATTTTTAGAGTTCTCAGGTCCTTTCATGTCCACACACTGATCAAAATGACAGACGCATCACAGTTTTCAAAATCTCTGGATTTCTGTGTAAACACACAAGTTTTATGATCTATCTTCTGGGGTTCTCTGACAAAATTTCTTCTTTAGCTGGGTTTGTTAGAACCTAACCTAGTTTGTAAGAACAATCCTAACCAGCCTTTTGCCTATGAATCATAAATACCTACCATGATGATAGAATCATATAAATGAAGAAAAAGCGTGTTCAAACTAAATGCACTTCTTCTATTGAGTAATCAGATTGGAAAAGCACTTTTGTCATTTATCTAGGTGACATTTCCTTTAACACCCCCACAACTTTAAACAGCATAAGCTATTGAATAAAAAGCAAGCTACACAGACAAGGAGGAAGAAATAATCTCTCCTTCCACCTGTTGGCTATGGTCCAATTAATGAAACACACTTTGCAATTTCCTTCATTACAAAAGCACGCTGGTGAACTACTGTTCAGCTTGTTGTCCACAAGGACTTCCAAACCCTTTTTCCCAGAGCTCCTACTTGTTGAGCTGGTCCCTAGTCTGTTCTCTTGCATGGAGTTATTATAATCCTGGTATTTATTTGTTAATCCTGGGATTTATTATTGCTGAAATTCATGTTGCTCTTGTCGATCCATATCTCCAGCCTGTGAAGGTCCCTCTGAATGACAGTGCTACTCTCCAACATAACCAGACACTCCTCTTATTTGCTTAGCCCATTGAGTGGATATTCCATTGTGTCATTCAGGCCATAATGAAGAATCTAAACAGTGTTATTTCCAGTATCAACCACCAAAGAGTGCTACCAGTACCAAGTTGCCAGTTGGACTTTGAACCTCTAAACATTAGCCCTTCAGGACCGCAGTTCAGCAATTTTCCATTTACCATATGCTCCATCTATCCAAAACACATCTTCAGTTTAGCAGCTTGGGATACCATGCTGTGACTCCTGTTAAAGTTGAGATAAATAACATCTGCTGCTTTACTTTCTGGTCAGCAAAGCAAGTCATCTCCTCATATCAAATCAAGTTGGTCGGTTGTGATTTCCATTGCTAAATCCGTCCTGGCTGTTCCCAGTCACCTTCTCATCCTTCACGCTCCTGAAAATTTCCACACGGATGTATTCCAATGTCTTCCTAAAGACTGAAGTTAGATTTACTATTGTATAATTCCATAGCTCCTCTTTCCTGGAGGAACTTGGGTGTTTTCTTTCCTCAGAGTGAGGATTGATACCTCAGACCCAGTTACACACCTTCCTTTTTACCTTCAACCTCCCTGATGAATGTGACTCACTTTGATCAACAGATCTGTAACTTACAGTGAGAAAAAACAATCATTCAAGTGGGTAGCAACAGACCTGTAGCATACTGTTGACACAGAAAACTAAAGTGATAAAGAACAGAGGGATCACTTGGGATTTGGCCTCTGCTTGTGGTAATGATTTTTGTGAACCTCACTGTAGGTACAATTTTAGGGTTTCAGCCATCTTCTTAACTTGTGGGATTATTTTCTATTTTTATGTACCTTATTTTGATGGATAAGAGAAACATTTGGTTCAGATAGAGCAAGAACTCTCCTTCCTTACGTGCCTATAATGCCTTAAATTGTATTAGTTCCATAGTACTCTGGGTTTCAAAGCTTTAGGCATCACAGTGAGAGCAGTTTCTGCCATTAAACGTTTGCACACACAGGTGATCATTTCATTCCGTGAAATATCTTGCTACACAAGAGATCAATTAAGGAGACTGTTACTGATGGAAACTCAATTAAGAATAACCAATTTTATCCTACCAATCTCAGAGAGGAGCTTACTGGTACTGTCAGTGAGAAGACTTGGGAACATTATTTAAATCTCTTATTAAGAAGACATTTAGAAGAGTCTTCCTATCTTCCTAGAGATACCTTAAATATTTTGTTATATCACTTCCTATCAGGCAGTTTGTGGGATTGTCAGTCAGTCAGTTAGGAATTCGAAGTTCATATTCATTTCTTGTCTGCCTTCTTACTTTCTAGTAATTTGCTCTACAGTGAAAGAAACACCAACAACGCAAGATATCTTCAGAAGTGTCTAAAAGTGATACTTCAGATAATCTTTCAGAGCTTTCAAAACAAGGCTTTTGTTAGCTGCCCTTCCATGTCATATCTGACAGTCTCCACCAGACTAGTCCAGATTGTTCTTTGAGAGGCAGAATTTCTTCTGTAGTTAGTTTGAAGAATATTCAATGCTCTCTTATAGCTAGGTTGAAGAATATTTTCTGCTTGCTAACTGTGTTAGAACATTTTGGTTCTCTGACTGTTGCTGTGGAAATTGCTGTTGATCCAGCCACAACTGTTTATGCTGCGTCAATGCTTGCTGAGCCTGCCAGAATAGCAGTTACTGCTTCTTTCTCATCTGTATGCAGAGGATATTTTTTCAGGATGTAACTGCTTTATCTTCACTCTTCGCTGTGGGTAGGCTGATCTCCAAGTTTGGCATCACTAGCTGGTCTAAGACCCGCCAAAGCCTTAGTTGATCAGAACCTCTCCTCATTCCCAGCACAATTCCCCAAGCAATCTCCCAAATGAACATTGTACTTAGTGAAAAAATTCAATTCATTTCTCTTGGCAAGGGTTAAACTAGAGTGTACTGAGCTTTATCAAGAAGATGACCCAGTGCAATGATCCCTCTCTCCCTCTCTCAAAGATTTCATCTTTCATAGGTCACTATGGGGTGATGGGGAAGAAGGTCTCCTGTGTCTGGATTCCAGCCCACCTGTGTCTCTTGTGATTGCAGATGGGCTCCTGAAAACAGTCTCTCAGATGCCAGAAGAAAATGAAATATAGCTTTCATTGTAGGCAGTGCTTATATAGCTTCAAGATGATTAGTGTTAAAATGCAAAAAATGAAAAGGAAATTCAGGATCAAAGTTGAAACCAAAAAGAAAAGAAAACAAACACACAAAACAGTTTAGAGGTTATAGAAATGGCAGCACATTGTTTAATGATTGCTTTCTAAGATAAATGGCAAAGCACATGAAAAATCCTCTGTTATTATAATGAAATGAAATATTTATCTGCAGAGTTGTTTTATATCTAATATCAGTTCCAGCTGTGGAAAATACATTGATGCTTCATTTACATTTTGAGACAATGAAGCATCAGGATGCTCTTTGTCTGTTAGATTCACCTTTGCAAAAAAGGAGAAAAAGAGTAAGTGCTACATCTGGAACTTTTGCAGCTCAAATTATACTGTTCTGTAGTGAAAATGCCAAACTATGATTTGACCAAATTGATTCCTGTTACTTAGTGAGGCCAGGCAGATGAAAAGAACACCTCTCACCAATCAGGTCTGTATGTGAAAAGTCCTAGCCAAAACAATAATCTGCATTCACCTTGAAAAAAAAAAAAAGACTTGTGGAAAAGATTATAAGTGATCATGTGTCTTCACGAAGAGAAAGAAATGACTTTTCCATTCACCTGTTCTTCCTGAATCCACTGAGTTAGTGCATTTGTTAAGCTGCAGACTGGATGCTATAATGGCAGTATACAACTGGAAAATGAGGTGAAAGAAAATGAATCCTTGCAAAATAATGTGTGATCATGTGAGGAGACTGAAGAACCTATTCTTAAATGACGTTTCTTCTGCAAAATCTGTTACCCCATCAACAGGAATAAGAAGTGCTTTGGAAAAGAAAACAAGAGTAGCAAATTCTTGAAGGCTTTCACCAGTCCACTGTCTGTGGGCTTTGATAATATAAACTTTTCTTTTTTTTTCTTTTTTACTTTTTTTTCTTGTTTCAACAGTTTCAACTTATCCATAAAAACATGCTTTGTTCTGAAACTTACTACTATGTGCAAAAGTCTATGTGGTGTCCTGAATCTCCTGAATCCTAAAATCAAATATAACTCGTTATGTTACAACTATCTTTAGGTTGTATATTGTAAACAATACAGCTCATGACTTCAAGACTGTTTTTCTTTCACTAAGGGTGACCTTCCAAGAA
Organism: Penelope pileata; assembly: GCA_013396635.1. Lineage (NCBI taxonomy): Eukaryota > Metazoa > Chordata > Aves > Galliformes > Cracidae > Penelope > Penelope pileata. The sequence goes on from WBMW01005773.1 coordinate 168,807, forward strand.
ATAAAGATGGCAATGAAGAACAGCTTTAACAGAAGTTCAGGAATTTAAGCCTGGATCCACCTCATTTAAGACACTTAATTGAATTGTCTGCATTTAATTTCTCTCTGTTTCCAGTAAAATCAATAAAATGACAGATATGTTCCCAGAGAGGTCAGGTCTAGACTAATATTTAAAGTTGAATTCGATACTGTTGAGAGCACTTACTATTACAGTGTTCCCCACATAACTTTCTCAGTTAAATACAATTGGGACAGAGGAATTTTGCCTAATTATAGTTCTACTCATAAGAGTAGATGTATAAGGAATCGATAAACTTACTTCTCATACAAACGAGCTTATAGAATCTGTGCGAGCCTGTGACAATACATTTATCATCTCCAGAATAAAATACAATGTACTGTGCTGTACTATGTTAAGTCCCAATTCTGGAAAGGCTGCAAGATATTTGAGATTGCAATCAGTAGAGAGACCTTTATTACTGAGGATCCATAGAAAACAACCATTCACAGTTGAAATGAACAGAGAACAATTTCTTGAGAGGATGAAAACATAATTTGTCATGTCAAGGCACTTCTATCCTATAAATCAACTGTTTTAAATGCAAAGAATTGAAATGCAAACCATACGTTCTCCAGACATGATCCATAATATCATGTACGTAGTCTAAAAACTTGGCTTCCTCATCCTCTCATTTGTAGCTGCTAAGTTGCTTTAAAAAACACTGAAGAAGAAAACTAATTTGTTTCCATAATAACAATTGCTCACAGATGAAACAGCCATAGACATGTTAAGTGATTCTGAAGGAAAACACAATCACTTCTATTAAAAATATAAACAGATGAGAAAGCAGTAATCTACTGTACAATATGGGGCATACTATGAGAACATACGATAAATGCCAAGTCTCCAGTGTCACTGCTGGTATCACTCACATGTTTAAATATGATATATTCATCCTTAATTTGTTTTGAAATATGAAGTGAACAAATATTGATAGCACTGTAATGCCATTGATGCAATTCTACTGGAGTTATTTCTGGAGTAATTTTTGATTAGACTAATGCTCTTAGTTGCTTTTTCTTCCCATTCTAGAGAATGCGCAAAGTAAACCAAAACTATTGTGACCTACAGAAACTTGTGTGACTTGTGAAGTCATAGTTTAACTAAAGAGTTTCGATGATACTTATAAGATCCCATGTGTGGTTCTAGTTGTAAAAGCTCCCAAAAAAATCAGGGTTTATACAAATTATTAGATTCAAAGAGTAGCCTGAGTATCTAGGAACCTACATCAGCCCTGAAGTAGTTTATATTGTATAGACAGCAAATCGTACATTCAACTCAAGTTATGAATATATTTTAAAATTGTCCATATTTGAAAGAGCTCAATTCATTGATTGCTGTAAGAGCACAATGTAGCCCTTCATTCATGCATTTAGCTATAATGTAGTTTGCTACAAAGAACTTAGTGTAATTGTGATGTAATACATAGATGTCACAGTAACCATGAAGATATTAAGGTGATAATAATTGTTATGTAGTTCACAATATTTGTATCTGATTCACTGCCTGCCTGTTGGCCTGCTACAAAACAACTGTAAGCTTTCCCACAGTAGATATGAATTTAAACATAGAAATTATGTTAAACTCCTCATTTATATTTATAAGGTATAAGAGAAGTGGTCTGTGCTTCCATAGTAGCTTGTTAGACTTGCTGAAGTTACATGAGACCAAAATATAGGTACTGAGGTAGTGATGAGGCTGTTAGCTTTGACTGTTAGGCATCTAGGGCTTCACTACTGGTTGTAGTCCTTCATTATTAGGATGATTAGGATTATTAGGATGGACCCCAAAGGGCATGAAATAGAAAAAAAGAAAAATCAGAAAACTGCAGGGAGAAGTATATCCTTAAAGCTGGGGTTTTACTCACAGATAATAACAGAAACAATACCAAATAAAATTATTAATGTATATCTTCATCCAGTTCTTTACATAGCCTCTGCCTACACTTGGTCTGTTCCACAATAGAAGAAGTGAACTTGTAGGACTAGCAAACGAATCTGGGTGAAGAACAGAGCCAGGAAACTCTCTGAATGGTTTCTAAAGTCATCTATCTTCTGTTTTAATTAACTAAATATAACTGTGTTTTCTAACTTTCTTGAAGAGAGTAAAATGTCCTACTTTTACTTCTTGTCATTACAGCACCACAGGATCACTGTCTTGGAAACTAGAGAATTTGTAGTGCATTACCACAATTACAGTCAACCACCACAGCAGCTTCAGGCTCAGCCATCAGCACTCAAAAGTAGAATTCAGGTCAAAGCCAGTGTAGATGTGAATGAAAAAATGTCCCAAGTGGATTTAAGTTTCTTTTTAAAACCAGACGAAGGAGCCCCCAGGGCACAGGGTAAGTTTCTGACCTATGCAGTTATAGCACGAAAGTGTTTCATCCTTCATGTTTCTTTGCCTTTTTCATTTCTATTGACCTTTTAAAATTGCACCTGGGCTACATGTTTTTGCTAGGCTTTGGGATTCATCATCTTCCAGTATGCGGGTTTAATATCTTCCACACTAATTCTACTGGCATGGGTAGTATGAAAGAAAGGATTATGGGCACTACATTTTGTATTATTTATAAAAATATTTTTCTCATGTCAATATTATTTATTCCTTGAAATGTTAGCATTCACTTTTACCATTAGAGGGCTGTATTGTTTGTTACTTTTTCATCTGCCTCTTATTATATACTTATTAATATCTGTCAAGAGCTTTCTGTAGTAATATAACCATAACACATTCAAGTGCCCTGCCTTTCACCTGGTAAGTGGTATGTATCTTGCTGACTAACAATACTCGGACTGCAACAGAAAGAGATAAAGTACTAAGTTTTCTGAAAAATTCCTTGGCTAACCTTAGAGTTTATTTCTGCTATTGCTGATGACTCCAGAGATGATTGGCCTAATTTCTCAAGGGGCAACAGGTAGAGCAGACTTCTACAGTGAAATTTGAGGGAGCTGTCAGAGAAAAAATCTGCCCTCACTGAACTTGAAGGGGAAATATGCCACTGAATTGTGTGGATTCAAGATATCTCTTGCTCTAACCTAGTGCATTATAAGTCAACAAGGAAAACCCCTGCTAGGACAAGAGGTTAAGATGAAATCTTATACATAAGGACTCTAATCTGTAACTAACCAGTTTATCATTTGTGATCTCCTAGGTCCAAAGAGGTTTGCAATTAATTCATATGGAAAGATTGATATTTTTATATATTACATTTTTTTTAACGCAAACTAGAAGAGGTCTGGCTAGTTTTTTTTTTTTTTATATGGCAGTGGTTGTATTGTACTTTCTGACCATTAGGAAGTAGAAATGCTTAAGCACTGTGATTATCACTGTCTGAAAGAGGGAATCTTTTTGCACAGTGGGGTTAGCAGAGATATTCATTAGAGTTAGAAACTTCGTATACACACACACAAATTAAGCTGAAGCAGATAGCACTTTTCAAAGTTACCTGAGTAACGCAGTACCAAATCCAACTTTGTACAACACCTGGTTTTATCAAAAGACTCAATTCTTTGACTCTTGCCATTATAGTGAACTCGCTGGGCTTTTTTAACTGACTTATCTCTTGCATACAGATTAGAAGAAGTCTCTCCATTGACTGACTATTCTTTTGAGTGGTCAGTATCAAAACAGCATTCCATTGTATTGCTGGACTTCAGGGGACATTTTCAAAGACACAAATGACATGCCAACACTGACTATAATTATCTGGAAGCCAAACTGTTTCAAAGGTTAAGGACATTAGGGGTTCTGATGATACATACCAGGAGAAAATTCTAACAAAGTACCTTGTTAACCAGGGCACACACATGAAAGATCATTGTAACTCTTCATGAATAAAGCTGTTTCGAATTCAACAGATCCTTTAAAGACATTAAATCTCTTGATGTTCAGTAAGGCATTTTAGGAGAACAAAGTAGCCATTTAGAGTGGTACAAATGTGAGAAAAACATAAAAAAAAATCAAAACTAATATTCCTCATCAAAATAAATAAAACAAAATAAAATAAAAATCAGTTGCTGAAAACACTAATGTGTCCAGTCTAGTCAGTAAGATGCATTTGGAAGTTCTGTTCAGCTTTTTCTACATTTTAGTCAGGGTCCTTGGCATACCTGTACCTTTGATGTTTAGACATGGTTAAGTAGGTGTGTATAGAAGTGGCACAGTAGGTATATGGATCTCCAATGAAGGCTTTGAGAAAACAGAAGGACACCAAGCTACCCATTGTCTCTGTTTCCTAACATCAGACTCTGCAATAAGAACAGCTTTCACAAAAAGAAACACAAACTTAATTCAACTTTCTTAATTAAATAACACCTTCAGCATGATGCATGGTACTTATTCTTATAAACACTAGCCACTGTAAGTCATGAGGAAGGACAATATCCAAGCAACAAAATCAAGGATGTCCCTTTTACTTTTTGCCTAAAGACAAATTTAATTTTTAGTTTGTTTTTGACTGACAGCATATCAACATATGGGTTAACTCCCTCTTGTCATCATTGGCAGGAATGTTAATGAGTCCTTTTAACACATGTTGTGTCGCCACATTACAGACTGCTTTGGAGAAAATGTTCATGAAATGTTGATGGAAAATTTCTGCCAGAATTCACGCAGATAAATTGATGTTGATTAGTTTGTTATGATAAAAAAAAAAAAAACATAACAACAACAAAAAATCAACACACTTTTAAACTAACAGAAAAAAAGAAAATTTACAAAAAATGAAACTCAATGTAATCTTTAGGAAAACAAAAGAAAAACGGTAAAATATTGATAAATAGCTTACACTAATTACATCAATTTTTATGTGTTTGCATTATCCTAAAACCTTTAACATTGGATTTTAGCCACAGACTGGGATCCCGATCACTGCTGTATGCAGTGATGTTGTGTAGATATGAAGTTGTTTTCTGCTCAGATTTCTTAGAATTAAACTATATGACAAAACAGATGGACAGAGACAGATGGGAGGAGTAAAGGAAAACAATGAGGCAATGTTTGTGGGTGTGCTTGGCTTCTGATCTCAGCACAAAAAAAGCCCAACAATCTCCATCTTTTGTGAGCATCACACCAAAGGAGAATGTTAACGATGGTTTGAAAAGGAATAACACAGAGATTTATGAAGCAATGTAAGAAATAAAAGATGGGTGAAGGTGTCACTCAATGCCTGAATGCATGCAGTTGAGAATTTAGCATGAGTGAAATGAAAGTTTGCCTCAAAGACCAACTGAAGATGGGAAATTACAACTGGTTGCTGCAATAAGGCATAAAAAACTTGAAAAGTTTAAAAAAAATAGTTTGTTTCGTACAATACAGAAGTAAAATGCAATTGCAGAGTATGAAAGCCAAAGTGATTGACTAGATAAATGACCTTAGCAGCAGCCTTCCACATGCACAAAGAGAGAGTAAAACTGCCTTTGACAAGAACAGATAATATGATGTCATAGCAACTGAAATGTAAGATGGCAAAGCTTTGGGAATCTAAATGGACAGTAATACTGTACACTTGCAATGCTCTGCAAGCCTCCACTGCCACCAAAAAAGAAACTGACACATTTAAACATAGGCTTTACGTATCAGTGTTTTCTATATCATTGCAGATGCATGTGATCTATCATTTAGGGTTGCAATCTAGGTGTGATCTTTAATTTAGAGTGTTAAAAAGCACTCTAAATTAAAGACCGTACCTAGATTGCAACCCTAAATGATAGATCACATGCATCTGCAATGATACAGAAAAGTGATGTCTCAGAGGCAAAATATAAAGATGCATTTGTGAGGGAAAAGCGTCCAGGAAGCTCTGTTCTGTAGGAAAAACTGTAAAATCGAAAGATAAAACAAACATGAAGAAGACAGGATACACAGTGAGGTCACTGGAACAAGTAAGGGACTTAGGGAAAAGGTAGTCAAGAGACATCAGTTTTTAACACGTAAATTTAATAATTAAAGAAAAGGAAGGCAAAATCAAAGCAAAGACACTCCGTTTGGTCAAGTTCCTCTTGGGATGCTGGGGGATTATTTGTGGAACAGGTGGAAAGGTGGCTACAGTAGGGGGATTCTTGAAGACAGTGACAAGGTGATTGATGGTCAGGATGAGAAAGTACACTAAATAGAAAAAGAGTTGTTTACAGGAGAACAAGAACAGGAAAAATGTGGTAAATGTTTTGTGGTTTTTCTTCCATAAATGCTCTGCATGCAGAAAGAAGACCCAGGGGATAAGGTGCAGGGCAGGAACAAGGGATTGACTGATAGCACAGACTTACACTGGGGCAGAAAAGAAAAAAAGTAAGTATGAAAGAAAACAAAATTCACAGAGGAAGGAGGAAATAAACTCGCAGTAGGAAGAGCTAAAGAATGGGAGGAGAGGTGAACGATGGCAGGAGGCCAGTAGATGTCTACATGACCTTAAGTGAGCTATATACTGAAGATGATGTTTAGTAAAATTAGATAAAAAATCAATATACTTAGTGATTGCCAGTAACAAATGGCAAGGGGTCATGAAACAGAAGGCATGCAGCTCAGCTAGCGTCCTTACATATAAGATTCTGTCTGACACAACAGTAGGCAAATATTGGATTCTACAATTTTGCCTACAGGACAAGAGGAGAACTCCATGTCATGAAAGCCACGAGTGCCGAACTGCTGCAAAGGTCAAAAGTTAAGTTCAAAAAAACAATAAAAGATTCATCAGGAGACCAGTATTAAGAAAAGAGTGCACTGGGGAGTAGAATAAAAGAAACTTCAGAAAAATGTAATTCTATTCTGTACTATTGCAGACCAGACACAAAACACAAGAAAGGAATTTTTTGAGATGAAATACCCAAGACCAATCTAGCTTACACTGTCAAATGTTTGTCAACTCAGTATTTCTGGATCTCACATTAATTGCTCACGAGATTATATTTGGAATAAAATTTGACTCAGAAGAAATGAATGGAACCAGAGATAGGTATAAAAGTAACTCAAAAAGGAGAAAACAGGAGGAAAGCAGTGGGACTCAAATTCCTTGGGCTGAGAATGGGTTTCTCTGTGTGTAATGGTAGAATCCCACCTGTTATATGTGGCATGAAGAGCTAATGGATATTTTCAGAAGTGATTTCTATCTTCTTAAATCACACTAATTTGACCACTATGGTGCACTGTCTGGATGTTTTCAGAATCAATAAATGTCCATGATTATTTCAAATTCTTCTAAAATACTTTCCATTGGTACTTGTCTGCCTTAATCTGCCCTTAATGTCCTCTATCATTTCCTCTCTTCTTTTTCTTCTTCTCTCTTTTTTTTCTTTCATTTCCTTAAAGTATCATATGAAATTTGTGTAGAATTCATCAATAATGAAAGTGAGAGGAAAACAGATGAGGAAGTAGGGTTAAAATATCTCAGGTTGATAATATTTTAACAATTCCTTGGAAATAGATGTTTTCTTATAAAATTACTCAGACAGCAGCCATAATGCCTGAATCACTAAATTATGATAATTTCCAATAAAAAAATGATCAGGAAAGGCTGATATTTATTTCTTAAATAATTTCTTCATTTGTTTCTTTAAAATTCCTTTAACATCTATTTCTTTACATCTATTTCCCTGAGCTATTTTTATATCAGAAAGGTTGTGGAATGTCCATCCCTGGAGATATTTAAAAAACATATGGATGTGGCACTGAAAGGCAGGGTTTAGTGACAAGATTTTGTTGGCCAAATTGATGGCTGGACTTGATGATCTTGAAGGTGTTTTCCAACCTAGATGATTCTGTGTATCTGTGAACAATTCTGCAGCCACACTTCAGAACCAGTCACTTTGGAAGGTTCTGTCTTCCTTGCTTTTAATCAAATACAGATACATGTCCAAACTTTAAACTAATTTTCCAGACCTTCTGGAATCTCCGGAAATAAAAAGATACTTCCTGTCCTGTGATGAGGCACAGAAATTGTACCCAAGGACTTCTAAAATCTTAAGATATTCTTGGATGCACAGCTTATTAAAAAGACTGTCAAAAGTATTACTCTAGACTTATATAATCTGTAGACAATGTAAGAGTAACAGAATGACAGCAATATACTACAAAGAGATTAGACATTTTCATTTTTCATTGTAATAATTGGAAGCATTTCATGAATACACATAATTACTATTAACGACATTTTAGAAGTATCCCGGTTAGAAAAATAATGATTTTTTTAAAAATACCAAAAATACGTTTGTAGTGTTACAATCTTCTTAGAATTTATGAAAAAAAAAATACAGAGATTGATCTGAAATTCACAGGATGAAAGCTCACCAAAATTCTCACAACAGATGCAGAAAAAAAATCTTGTTTGGTCTTTCTCTAACTTCTGGAGAATCTAGTTTAATCTCTCATTTCTTAGCAGGAAAAATATAGAATAGTAATTCTCATCCCTCAGAGTTACTGTACATTGAAATTAATGTTTGTAAGTCACTTGTATTATAAAATCGTAAGAGCTACACAAATAGCAAACACTTTTTCTTGCAAGTAATGGAATATTTTCAGTGCAACCAGTTGCACACACCAAAAAAAAAAAAAAAGAAAAAGAAATTAAAAAGAGAGAAGTAAACAAAAGAGAAATATGAATTTCTCTCAATTCAAAGCTCCAAGTCCCAGAAGAAGTCCTGTCAGGCCCCATAGTTAATAACAGATATGTTCCCCTAGTAATGTCATCTGAAATTTCATTTCATGTTTATATAGTATGAAAAACCCTCATTTACTGTCTAGGAGTAACTGATAGCAAGTGAATCAGGGCTCAGATTTGTGTCTGAAGGGACCTTTAAGGTAGCATTAGAAGCATTATATAACCATTTAGTATTGCTCTCTTTAGTTAAAGTTTTCCCCTCTTAATCAAGTGAGAAAGAAGCACTACAATCAATGGAAGGAGAAAGAAGTACAGGTGTGCATTGATACAACAACGTGCAAGACAGAAAGCATTGAATATTAACAACTATTAGGATCATAAGTCACATGGCATTCTTCAAGTTTTAGCTGTAGGCCTAGAGGTTAAAAACTGGAAATGCAAAGTGGGGATTTTTCGAAGCCTGTAGTCACATGCCTCCTTGATTTTCTGAAACACTCAGAACCCAGCAGCTGCTAATGAGATTTGTGCCTACAAAGGCAACAGTTGTGTATTTGTTATCAAGATGCCATCTGTTCCAGTGCCAAGTTCTCAACAACACTGGGAGTGTCTTTGAAGCAAGCCCACTGTAGCAGTGGGCATTCAGAATTTTTGATAATCAGATCAATGTTTAATTAGATGTTCAGAGTTGAAATTTGAGCTGCAAGTTACTGTGCAGGTTGTAGAGCAACACTGATAGTGAAAATGCTCAATGCTGAAAAAATATCCATAGCCTAGAGTGACTCCAGCTATGCAGTTGGTATATCAAATTGTATGTATACCTCCACAGATCTTGGGGAGGAAGAAAACATGGAGACGTGACTGCTGCTACAAGACAACTTGCGACAAGATGTGATAGCTACTACAAAAAGTTAGGAGGAAAGAGGTATTGGGAAAGCAAACCCTAATGAATGAAGAGATTAATACATCTTATATTTAACTTACCTAATTAGATACTTTTCAAACACATAAGTAATCAGAAGTCAAGGAGAGATAAAGATCTCACATGTGAGAGGGAATTTACTGAATGAAAGGAATTGAATGTGATATCCATAGAATGTTAAATGGCTAGACTTGCATTTGCAAGGAAAGGATGAGGGATATATAATGTAAGAAAAAGGAAGAGAACGGAAAATCAAGTGAATCCAAACATCTGGAAACACAGAAGTAACAACAGCTAGCAAAGAAGATGGGAAAATATGGAGTATATTTTAAAATTCTTCTAAATTCAACTGCAGAACATACCACAGAATGGAGAAAACACTGCAGGGTATAAAAACTCTGTATTTGTGCAAAACTGATGCTTAGTATACAAGAGAATCAGTCTGAGCAAAAGTAAAGTGTCTTATGAGAAAGGTCATAAAGAAATGGGTTATTTTGAACACCAGGTAATCTTTTGCTGTTTAGTGCAAACTTAATTTAGAACTAAATGAAGATCTCCCTGAGTGTTTGAGTTTCTAATCACACTTGTAAAATAATAAATTTTACTGACAGTATGGCTATTCTTATTTACAAAGGTACAAAAAGCTTCTCATTTAAATTCTAAAGTTTCATTCATAAAGTTTTAGTCATAGAGTCTCTGCAAGAAGCTCTTTAAATGACCTTTCAAATACATTAAATTAAAATGGAACAACAAAACTTTTTTTCTTTTTACATAGAAATTGTTTTAAAATGCAAACAATTCTTCTAAATTGAGACATTGTGTAGTCTTGAAACTTAAAATGCAGGTTGAATTCTACACTTCTAAATAAAGAAAACTATTAGACTGGAAGTCTGGATTCTTACATAAGATGAGCTTTCTTTGCCTTTCCATCCTTTACAAAGTGATAGGAGAAAAAGTATTAACTAGAAAGTTCTTGTTTACTTACAGAAGACACAGAGGGCAGTCATCTACCATGTTTTGAAAGCATCTATTTATTTATTTTAATGTCTTAGAACACAGCAACTATCCAAGTAATGCAAAAGGTCAATTCCATATTGATTATGTTGCATGACTGGGACAACCTGAATGTAATGCTTTCTGATATGCTATGCTGAAAGAAATATTTCTATGAAGATAAATGCCCACTGTATTCATTTCATGTTGCTTTCCCACTTGCTACTTTAAGCAGTTTCTGACTGCAGAAGTGACATAGATCTCTATCCATTACTAACTTAAAAAATCTGATCTAAAGCTCTGTGAACCTGGAGGCAGCATTCACTATATTGATACTAACACCCGCATGAAGAATTACATAATCCTTTAAAGAACATTTCATTTGCCAGTGACCTTTTCAGCATGGGGAACTAGTTGTTTGTTTGGCAATGATTTTTGCTGGAATAAGCTTCAATATTGGCATGCACCCTTTATTCACAAGAAACCTGAAATTTTTCCACAATCCTATTATATTACACTGTGCCATACAACATCAAATATCACTGAAATATATTGGACATACTGTTAGTCAGCTATGAAATGTTGTGCAGCTGATGACACATTAAGAGCAGTGTGCAGTGACAGTAAAATTATTTGCAATTATTTACTTACAAAGCAGTTCCAAATGTGATCTATTGGGCAGGAGCTTCAAAACCTCAAAATTCCCGAGTCCCATTCGTATGAAGCCTGGCTAAAAAAACAGAAGAGTAGATGTAAGACCACTGAAGGAAAGCATGAAACACTGTCTTCTGCTAGTATGTATTCAATACTTTATGTGTGATTTGGGAGATTTTTCTGCTGCCCCATGACAAGTAAGCAGCCGGAGGAAATTAAGCCTGGACTAGAGTGAACAGACTCTGAACTATATTGCCTCTTGATTTCATCCTCCACTGATGGTTCCTCATCTTTGCCACTAAAACAATGAAAAGCTTATTAAACTAATAGCAGATCCTTCTTACCTGAGATGCTACAACAGCCAGGAATATTTTATTCCTTTTAAAATTGCGTGGAAGTCTCTGGCTTTGGGACCATCCTTGTCAGAGGTGTTCGAAAAGAAATCCTAGCTACACTCAGAGTTCAGATCAAGACCTTTGTCTTCACAGAAAGTTTTCAATGATAGCAGAATATAAAGCAGAAAGGGGACAAAATGGATTCCAGCTGTCTTTGAACTTTTTTTCAATCTTCAAATCTTTGCAACTGAAATTACCAACATGCTATAATGCCACGTTTTTCATAGACTGTTTTGAAAGATATCAAATATTACATTGCAGTTATACTAACAAAGGTAATCTCTCCAAATATATTGCTATGCTTGTTGTTAGTCAAAACAGAGAAATAGTCTCGTCATTCTCTGAGACATGCTGTGAGATTCTTCGTAGAAGGGATGTAAGAGCTGTTATCAGCCCCTGTGAACAAATCTGTAAAACTGTGTTCTTGTCTTAGTTTCTAACTGAAACTTTCTCTCTTAGTGTCTGCTACAAAGCTGTGTTTTGGTTCTAGAAGAAAAACAAGGCTGATAACATTCAGCAGTGCTAAACAGAACCAAGGACGTTTGCATGTCCCTGCTAGGAGAGTGAAGAGGCTGGGGGGTGCTGCAGGGAGCTGGGAGGGGACAAGAAGGGGGCAGCTGACCCAAACTGACCAAAGGGATATTCCATACCATATGACATCATGTAATATAAGGAAGGGAAGTGAGCTGGGAGGGCCCGTTTGCTTGGGGATTGGCTAAGCATCGGTCGTGGTCGGTGAGCGATTGCTTTGTACAATCACTTGTTTTGTATACAATTATCATTACTGTTATTTTATTCTATTTTCCTTTTCTGTAAGTAAATAGTTTTATCTCAACCTATGAGTTCTACCTTATTTCTCGATTCTCTCCCCCATCCCAGCTGGGAGGAGGGAGGAGTGAGTGAAAGACTATGTGGTGTTTCCGGGCCTGCCAGCTCAAACCGCGACAGTTCTAAGTGCAGGAGTTCAATTTATCTTGTTAAAATCTTCTTCTGGATAATTTTATTGAGAGATTGTCCTCAGCAGAGAGCTATGGAATGAAACCTTTTGGGGGCTGTTATTGTTCTAAAATGAATTTTGTGAGCTCAAGGTTGAAATGGATGATCCTTGGCCTATGAGTCAAGAGAATACATTAATACAATGGTTTCAGGCTTAAAAAGGCATTGCTGTTATTATCTAATTAATTTTTTTAGTTCTCTTGGAAAACCAAAAAAGAAAAATCTCTCAGTATAGAAAGATAATGTGTTCTATGAAAGAGGACAAGAGGTGAAGCAGAAGGAGGCACTTCTGAAATAGTGCTTGAAAGAGGTTCTCAGCCTACTTTGCTCCATCAGCCTTTCATTTAGATGAAAATCAATTAAATGAATTATGCCTAGTCCGCAGGTGGTGTGAACAGCTTTAAATCAACTGATTTTACTAGGGCTGTTACATAGATCTTGCTAGCAAATCTATATTGCTCAAGTATTTATCAAATCCCTCATCATAAGCTTAAGCTAAGTTTTAAGAAAAATAATGCATTTCCAGCATTTACACAAGAACCAATAAACTATGAAGATGAGATTAAAAATGGCTATTATAATATAAAGCCACATTATAACATAATCAGAATTTGATTTGATTTTTCTGCAATAATTTAGTGATACTTAATTTGTTTTTAAGAATGTTTTCCCCCCCTCCAATGCCCTACCAACCTTCCCACCATTTTACAATAAAATTTTTTTCCTAGCCTGAGAATTAGCTTGAGATGCACTTAAAAAAATCTCTTTTTCCTTATCAAGGGAAAGATCTGCCCTCATATTTTATTTCCATGTCAAAGCAGTACTGCACAAAAATTACAAATTAAATTCCAGTGGTTTAAAATAGTACCCAATGTTTAATTGTTTTCTGTAAAAATGTATAAATGTACTAATAAGGTATACCAACGAGATGACATGATGACTTCATACATGACAGTTATTACTAGTGAGTGCTATGATGTCTTTTGTTTAACTCCATGCTTGGAAGATATTTTTGCAGCAAAATCTCAATGATGCCTACTACCTATGGCATTAATTGAATATTTTTCAGAGGTTAAGGGCAGAAATATGTACCTTGACATCTTTATTTTAGGAGAACAAGTCAAACTTAAGGCCCCTTGATACTTTATGTCTTTCACCTTACTGGCTGTTTCTGATACAATTTATTTTGCAAAAAGCCAATAGGTGATCTGCTTTTGTGGAGACTACAAAAAAAAATCAAGCAACTTGGTGCACTTCAATGAATGACACGAAAGGACAGAAGCTCAGTTTTTGAAGCATGACAACTACTTGGAGTTGCTCACTCTACAGAAGAAAAGGCCTTACAGTGGCCTTGCAGTACCAAAGCAATGCCTACAGGAAAGATAGAGGGACTCTTTATTAAAGAGTGCAGTAATAGGACAAGGACTAAAAAGGATTAATAGCTTGAACTAAGAGGGCAAATTTAGGTTAGATGTTAGGAAGAAATTCTTTACTATGAGGGTGGTGAAGCACTGAAACAGGCTTCTCAGAGAAGCTGTGGACTCCCCTTCCCTGGAAACATTCAAAGCCAGTCTTGTTGGGGCTCTGGGCTGCTTATTCCAGTAGAAGGTGTCCTTGCCCATGACATGAAGATTCTATGTTTCTATAGATGCCCGAGAATGAGGGTGCCTAGGTGACTTCTTTTCTCCACTCCTTTCTTCCTTTCACAAGCAGACAGGTTCTTTCAACTCTGCTATAAACATTTTGAAACCTGATGAAGACCACTTACTGGGGCAAACGCTCTCCCTGTCTTTTCACTCCATCTGGTTTCTGGAAAGAGCTGTCCCCCCAGTATCTAGACAAACACAGCAAGGAGGACCATGGTGACACAGAATTTGTGGGGGCTGGGCAACACCAGGAGAAGTCAGCTTACGGAAGAGAAGTCCACAGCATTATTGCAGCTCTGAACCTTTTGAAAGAAAGCTAATAAAAGATCAGTAAATACTATTCTTGCTATTAGAGAGTTCAGTGTAACAAACACATCTTGTTCAATATCAAGAATTTATATCAAGGAAATGATACTGCAAACAGGAAATTGAAGATTCAGAATAATGGGAGCAATAGAACTTGGCTAATTTTTATTTTTTTATTTGTTAATGAAACAATTAATGTGATGAATGCTGGGAATTAAAAAAGAACCAAACAAGCTAGAAACAACGTTTTAGCAGTGCAGTAACTGAATTGGAAAATACATGAAGTTAGAAAGCTCATTTTCATAACAGAAGAGTGAAGAGTATGCAAAAATAAAGGAAAGTGAATGCTTTCTAGTACAAAACAGTCTAGTTTGGCTATAACTGATCTATAAACTTCAGTGTAGCAACAGAACTTCTGTTGTAACAATAACCTTGATAAAAGAGAACGTTAGAGACAACTGCTTGGAACTGATTATATGGAATATTACATATTATTGAATGCTCCTTCACAAGTCAAAAAACATTTGCTTTCATGTTTACAAAATTTTATTTTAATTATTCTATTGCATTCTTACCATTCTTTTCTTACCTGCTTAATATTTTCTTACGTTTGAAATTATATTTTCCTTTGTGATTCAGTACAAGCTGGGGGATGAAACGGTGGAGCACAGCCCTGCTGAAAAGGACTTGGGTGTACTGGTCAGTGGCAAGCTGGACATGAGCCAGCAATGTTCCCTCACAGCCCAGAAAGCCAACCATATCCTGGGCTGCATCAAAAGAAGCGTGGCCAGCAGGGTGAGGGAGGTGATCCTGCCCCTCTGCTCTGCGTTGGTGAGACCTCAACTGGAGTGCTGCGTCCAAATGTGGAGTCCTTAGCACAGGAGAGACACGGACCTGTTGGAGCGCGTCCAGAGAAGGGCCACAAAAATGATCCAAAGGATGGAACACCTCCCCTACAAGGACGGGCTGAGAGTTGAGGCTCTTCAGTTTGGACAAGAAAAGGCTCCAAGGAGACCTGATAGTGGCTTTTCAGTATCTAAAGGGAGGCTGCAAGAAAGAAGGGGACGGCCTTTTTTGCAGGATCTGTGGGGATAAGATAAGGGGAAATGGTTTCAACCTAAAAGACGGGAGATTTAGACTGGACATAAGCAAAAAGTTTTTTACAACAAGGGTAGTGATGCCTTGGAACAGGTTGCCCAGAGAGGTGGTGGAAGCCCCATCCCTGGAGACATTCACAGTCAGGCTGGATCAAGCTCTGAGCACCCTGATCTAGCTGTAGATGTCCCTGTACATTGCAGTGGAGTTGGACTAGATGATCCTTAAAGGTCCCTTCCAACTCTAAGGATTCTGTGATTCTGTGATTCTATGATCCCTTTCTGCTCCCTATTTCACTCTGTTATCCTTTCTTCTAGTTAAATAAAGCAGTAAGATTTACCAGAAAACAGAGCTTAAGTAGTCTTGTGGTTGTATTTCTTTCTATGCCTAATTGGATCTACAGGAGACAAGAAGAAATATTTTCCGTCAACATCTCATGCTTTCCTTAGTTGATCTCATTCAGTTCTGACTTCAGAACTTGATCTTGAATTGAAGTAGTTCAGCACATCTGGAAATTAGGCTGTTTTAATGTCTGCTTTCTCTAGTGTACCAACATAGTACGTAGAAATGGATAAAGCAACTGTTTGCACCACTCATCCCTCTCAGATGTGAGCACACCATTCTTCCTGTAAAACTCATATTTGTTTTCCCCCTTTATTTAGTTCATTGGCTTTCCATCTCCTTTTCCCTTTCATTTTTACTGTAGTCCTTTGATCAGCAACTTCCTTGTATACGTTGTGACGACACAAATGATTTTCAGTTTAAGTCTGTAGGTCTCCAGGTGCAGGTTTGTCTTAACATTTAAATCAGAGGGGAGTAAACTGACAATTTGGCCAAAGATGCATGAGAAGAAAGGCCATATGAGTATCTCACCAGTCTAAACAAAATTTAAATTCTAAGAATTATAATAGGATTATTTCAAGCTTAATAATCATTTTCAATTCCCAAATGTAATCAAAATGCTACTGGAACCATCTCCAAAAGATCATGTTAATTCTATTTGTAGACAGTGAATGCAAATATAACTTCTTCACTTGTATTTTCAGACATTTTCATTAAAAAGATTTTGGTCTGTTTAAAGAATAGTTTTCCTGTCAGCCCTGCTAGCTTGATCTGGGACTGGAAAGGCAAGTGGATTCTTACCACTCTTGGTCATGCTCAGTAGAAAAGGTTGTGTGATTCAAGCTTGCTTATTCATGCTGCTGATTACGTAGGAGCCCTAACAGAATGGAACTCACTTCTCTGGGGGTGTGCTGGCTCAGCAGGACTAAGCAGTAAGTAATGCCAAAAGCTTATTTTAGTCTGTAAAATAAGCAGATAGGACTAAAATCACACAAGAGGGAAATTCAGTGAATAAGAAATGGCTGCACCTTTTCTACCAAAAGCACACTTTAATTAAACTTAGGGTGCTACAACATTTGCCAATTAGTCATTTCCTTTTCACCCTGTAAAAATACACCAAAAAAAAATAAACCTCAAAAACTCTGACGTTGCATGATTTCGCTCATTCTCATGGTTATTCAAGGAAAGCTCCTGACTCATAGCATCCATAAGCATGCTTCAAAAGTTTTGACATTTCCTGCAAGGAGACTGATAAAGTGTGTAAGGCAGGTAGAAAGGATAAAGGCCTCAGTCACCTATCAAAATTCAAATTCCGTGTTACCTTTCCACAGTCCATTTTTTTCATAAAGGACTGTCCCAAGGACAATCATGCCTTTCAAAGACCCCAGCTGTAGAGCATGACATCAGTTCTGTCCCTGGCAGGGTGGTGATGTAAGAAAGAAAAGGAAATCTCATTGCACTTCTTCCTGAGAAACTGTAGAGATGCCGTTGTGCACAAGGACTAAGCCTAAAAGCTTTTCCACTACCAAGGAATTTTTTTGCAGTAGCCTACAGAGCCCTTTCAGTTCCCTCCTGCCAATTTTGTCAAGAGAGTGCAGAACTCAGACTGTCTTTATTGCTTTGGGCCCATTAAACACAAAATATTTAACATATACTTCTATATCTATTGGAAGCTCCTCTTTGCTCCTTAAGGGACTTGTTGCGAGAAGTTATTCCAGCTATCAGACATTCTCCTATTTAAATGTACAATCATAATGACTGTACGAAGTAGGTTATCATACAGAAATTTTACTATCCTTTAAGCTTTCAGGAACTAAAGACACATTCACTACATTCTGCCAGAAATCCCTGTCTTTCCGGTTGCTTCTCTGAGGTGCTTTCACTTTAGCGAACCATTTGTCCACACCCTATATACCTATAGCTTCTGTGGCACCTGTACTTAGATGTGGGCTCTGTCTCCCAACACCAATCTGTTCATGGCACCTCTTCAACATTGCTTACAGAAGACAACATTTCTGCAGAAGCCAGCCTCTCTTTTAGCACAAACATTTCTGCCTAGGCTGCCCTCTGGCTTGTTCTGGCCTAAAGTAAAAATCTGAGCCAACACACAGTGTGGTCAATACAGGATTTTTAGCTTGAATGCAAGCTTGAACTTAGAAGTAAGCTATTAGTATGGAGGCAGCCAGAAGTGGTAGACTCAGACACTTACAGGGTGAGATTTATAAGTTTAATAAACAACTCCATTTACTGCATTGTGAGCAGCTTAGAAAAATTATGTTTGAGAGACATGATTCATATAACTTGATGGCTTAAATTCTGACACAATCAAATGCATAAAAAAACTCTTTAGGAAGTTTAGAAGGAAAGTCTTCAAGTCCTAGTGAGACAATTTCACAAAATTAGTTTAGAAACGAAAGTTCTTCTAGTTATCAAGACTTTCATTATCTCTTTTTTAAGATTAAATGATTGGATGCAGAAAAATTCTGAACGTAGTGTAATTTGTTTCCTGTTCTTGACCAAAACTTAAATGCAATTGATTCAGCAACATGTCAGTGTGGTATAAGTCATCAAAGGCCTGGTAAAACACAGCAATCTTACGTTTACCCCTGTTACTAGGTGAACTTTGCTCAAATTGTTAGCTCATATATTTTTCAGTGTTATTTACCTCCCAAGCTGCTGACTATCAGTTTCTGCCAGACATTCAGAAGACAATACAGGATTTATTATACAGTTTTCATCAAAAGCAAAGTCTTACACTACATGGTGGAAAATTTGATGGACTAAGAACCGTATAGTCCATGAAGGACAAAAGTATTAGCAGTCTTGAAACACATTACCAATACATTTCTTGAATAAAGCTTCTGTAAGGTTTTGTGAGATGTGCTGCTCCTCTTTGTGCTATATAAGATTCCCATGGTCAGTGCTAATAAACACCCCTGGTCTTAACCTCCACGCCAAGAGAGGTGAGACTGCAGTCACAATACTCAGACATTTGCCACTGCATTGACCTACTGGTCAACATGCTCTCAGCATGGCAACTTTTAAACTCTATAGTAGTTACCCATTTATAAATCTCAGGGGGTTTTAGGGTGTTACTGTGTCATAGGCTATCAATACAGGGAGAGAAATCAGAAAGAAGCAATGCAAAGAAATGGACAACGTACAAGAATTTAAACTGTAGAGAGACATTTAAACTGTAGATGCAGAATCATCTATGAACCATTTAAATTTATTTATTCAGATCAGTGATATGCATTACTATTTGCCAGCCAAAAAGGGGCTAATGTCAAAAAAAGCTCAATTTCTTCAGCTGCATGAGACTTAATTAAACAGCTACATCTGAGCTGAAAACTTCAACATAAATAATCTTATTTGGAAAGAGGGAACTTTTTTGGTCAAAAAGTTCCAAACCAAAAAGCATATTAAGAAGCTAGCTTATGTTCAGGACTGAAAAATCCAGAGGGGGAAAATAAAAAGGCATCTAGCCTGTACACAACAGGGAGACTGGATAAATAGAGACAGCAAAGTAGGTATCCCAAACTCAGGCACATGGCAAAGAGGAAATGAAAGTGCATTATAGTGAAGGGAGTACATAGACAGCTGAACAGGAGAAAATGAAGCTCATACGGTTCTTGTCATGAGGGATTTTGGGAATACATGACAAGAGAGGTGACATGGAGCTTGATCATTGGACAACTTGCAGATTTCTGCAAAAGGACGAAGAGGGATGTGGAGTCATTGCAAGAGTTTGGCTCTGCAGTAAATTCAGCCAGAAGAAATGTCATGATCTAATGTAAACTGAAACTGTGGAGAGGTACCAAGTGTCCCTGGGAGTAAGCTAAAGCTATGCCATCTGCTCTATCCTTAAATCCAGAAAGGTAGATGAAGTCATAGCTGGGGAAAGCCTGAGATACTCTACACTGCTATCTGCTCTTTAAAAGCCTGGGGTGTAACTCTGGGAGAGGTGTTTTCCTATTGTTCACAGATCTCAGTGAGAATGTTCTCAATCTCAAATGGTGAATGCAAAACTCCTGAGATGCTTGCTTATTAGATTCCTACTGGCATCATCACAACTAACAGCAGAAGTGTGAGAGGTTGCAAATCTGCAAATCCTGTCGAAACAAGAGCTGAAGACAAATGAAAGGCTTTAAAATGTATTAGAAATATAGAATGATTAAGGCTGGAAGAGACCACAAAGATCATCTAGTCCAACCATTGATGCATCACCATCATGCCCACTAAACCATGCCCTTAAGTGCCACATGTACTCTTTTCTTGAACATCTCCAGGGACAGTGACACCATCACCTCCCTGGGCAGCCTGTTCCAGTGCATTACCACTCCTTCTGATAAGAAATTCTTCCTAACGTCCAGCCTGAACCTTCCCTGGTGCAACTTGAGGCCATTACCTCTTGTCCTAAAATATTAATATTTGTATTAGTGTTACTGTACTGTTCATGAGGTGCTTCTTCTAAGAAATACCTCTTTCTACTAATGTAGGAACATCTTTCTACAAATGTAGAACCATATGCTTATTAAAAGCAAATATTTTTTAAACAAGATAGGTAGATATATCTGGTTTGTTTCACACACATCAGTTAAATAGACGGTAATGTCACCTCAGGAATTAGTGGAACAATGCTTGGACTATGAGGTGATGTTTCAAAGGAGAAGATAAAAAGAAGCACAGAGACTTTTGCCTTTGACATGCTCTATTCTCATGTTTCATTGAGTTTCTTACTGTATTACTTAAACTAAATAGGTCCTACTCTTTATAACTGCTATAGTTTTGACTCACCAACTGTTTATGTTTACTGACTAAATGTAAAAAACAGAAAAACTTTCTGACGCTTTATTTACAAGTTATAGGCTATGGCAATTTCTATTAAGGTAAATAATTTATTAACTAGATTGGTAGAAACAATGCTTTTTAAGAGACCATCCAAAAAGCTGGTGAAGACCCATTTCACTAAAGTTTTACTAAACATGGCTTAAGTCCTGGAACATTGCTAGATTTTCATAACTTTCAAGTTAAAATCATTTTTATTCATGTACTTACTAGCACTGGCTTTTTAGTGTTATAGCTCAGGAGGGGAGAAAACATCAAACCATTCAGAGTTATTGTTCTTAAAGTAGAAATTAAATGTCAAGATCTGGCTGCGATCAAAGTAAATGCATTTCTATATTATTGTTCTTTGTGCTTTACTAAGTGGATTTGGTACTTAAAAAGGTAACAAATAGACAGTCCTGTGAACAGGGGTCTTTTATCATCTTCTGAACAAATGCAACTTTGCGAGATGTCAGACACAGTCTTGGTAATGTACAGCTTTTCTGAGGGAACACTGTGAAGGATCAAACAAGTTCAGTCACAGTCCCCAGTTTATCTGCCCAAGTGCTAGGTAATCCCAGAGCCACTGGGGATGCTGACAAATTTCTACCAGGAATAAACCTTTAACACAAAGCTTTAATTTAACGACAGGTTAGACCACCTGGCACAAGACCTGAACCGTTCAAGAGAAGTGGAAAAATTTTGTGTATATATATTTGTGTATGTTTATATGATTGTTTCCTGTCAAGGCATTCATTTTTCTTCAGTCCCAATTTTATGAGTGAAGAATGATGCAGTTATACAATAGCTACCTTAACAAAATAAACACCACATTTTTCAGGTGAAAATGAGTCTGTAAAGGCTAAATTAACATAAAAATACCTTGTAGATGAAAATTCTAATGGGAACATTCAGAGAGTAAACATGGTTGAATTTACAGTGCATTTACCGGATTTATTTCAGATTTATTGGACAAATATTTTTCCTAGGGAGTGTCATATAGCTTTCTACCTGTATAATTAAGCTGCGTAGAGGTTAGATTTTATTGAGTTTTAAATGGAAGATGAATTCTCAGCAGTAAGTTGACATTCTCCTTTAAGCTTGCGAGGGCCTTCTCCACTCAAACTGCTAAGTTTAGAGAATTGTTAGAATTATGATTTTACTGGATCTGTCTCACTGAGTTACCAAGGCAAAACCCAAGGTCACTTGTCAAAACAAGAATTAATTTCTCTTTTTTCTGCACCATCTGCAAAGGGGAAAGCCACTTAGGCTGAAATATGTAGGGAGACGTTTCATTAAGCAATTGGTAGGGTTCCTCAACCTCAGGAAAAAAGGCCAATTTACCAGTGCTGTGGCCAAAATATTTTTGTGAGAAAAAAATGAATTTATAAATAATCTTATTTGCAAATGTTGTATCTTCTAAATTATTTTTCTTAATCACTAATTTTAAAAAATAAAGATTAGGAAGAGTGCTCAGTTTATGTAGCAGTTTATGTGGGTTGCTGCAAAGACTCTTCCAAATTAGTCTTCTGCACACTGCAATTCCTTGAATGCCCTGTATTGCTTTCACCAGGCACTCCTGTTCCTATAATTTTAGCGCTCTCAAGAAGGAGTCCTGCACCTACAGAATAATATTACATGCTAATGCAGTACTGTAGTTGGTTGCTATGCAGAAGTTCCACTCATCTAAATTATAACCATTTCTCCACTCTTAGAGATGACTAATGTTACAGGAGGAAGAGTGACTTTGACCAAAACACAACATATACAAGACAGCCTGCTTTGCAATCTCCATACAGAGTGAAAGCAATAAATGAAAATGTGTACTCTCACAGAAGACAAAGATCTCCATTTTTTCTCCTTGGTTTAAGAAGAGTCATCTACTAGCAAAGTAAAAACCCATAGGACCTGATTAGTTGTGATGAATTAACATTAGACATTAATGGTTTCTACTTGTCTGGACGGATTCAAAAGCGTCAGTCCCTGAGCTTAACAGAAATGCTGTCTGCAAGGTTCTGGCCTTCTTGATATTTCCATGATGCTAATTGCTATCATTAGTAAGTTGTCTCCTCACCAGAGACGCTTCTAAAGGACAAGGTTGTGCAATTGGTTTTCTGGGTGATAGGTGTGCCATCTGCTTTACTTTTATAGCCCCTACTCAGACAGATTCATCAGTGCTGCTTTCAAAGCTGGAGGGGGGAGGGGGAAAGGCTTCCTTACCAGATGTTACCCAATATTTTGAGAGGAAAAGCCAGACAAATTGGCAATGATTAGAAATTTTTTGTGTTCTTACTATTCTTCTAGTCACATTTCAGAGGAATGTCATGATAATCGTCAGCCTCATGTTACAGCATGAGTGAATTCGGTGAAATTGAGGCCATTTTGGCTTGCAGGGGTCTGCTTGCCTGTTTGCTGTCACTGTGCTGGGAAAGGCTCAATATCAGTGTCCGAACACATTGGAAAAATAACTGTGGCTCATCTGTTTCTCCTTTCCTGACTCATTTGCACGAGGAATTGTAATTTGTTCTATCTACATTCCCCCAGCTCTCATCATCTTCCTCCTTGAGTGAGCGCAGAAAAGAGTGACAGAGAAACAACTTCTGTTCTCCTTGCTTGAGGCCTAGGTGGCCTAGGAGAAGGTAAAAATATTGCTTCTAAGCACCCTTATGCAGCCCAAAGTGTCTGAATTTGCACCAGACAAACAGAACCTTAAGCCACAAAGCAGCAGAAATATAAATCTGAAATTCTGCATAGAGAACTGTCTGAAACTGAATGCCACTCCACTGCAGGCATCAAAGCCCCAGTGTGAGGATCGGGTTACTCTTTGGAAAGCAAATGAGGTTCTCCATCTTGTACACACAATCTTTAGGAAGTTTGAGGAACAACATGCTTTTTGATTTTCAGGTGGAGTACTCTGCTTGTAGTGAGACACTGCCTATGGCAGTTCAGGTAAATCTTCTAAAGGAGGGTATTCATCCTCCAGAAGACAAATGGGCAAGTTCAGGGTTATGAGTTGTGTACCAGCTGAATATTAGCCACTAAACTGCAATGATTGGGAATAAAAATGCTATCAATGGTAGGGTTTTCTCGCCCTTAGCTTCCAAATCCTGCTGAGCATTGAGGTGAGTGGAGAATGTTTGTAAAAGTACTTGTAGCACGTAAATGGTGCAGCAAGTATGGATTCAAATCTTACAACAGTTCAATTGTCATCTATGAATTTCACATCTGAGCTTTGAGCCCCAGACCTGAATTCAAATTTTCTTGAAGTCCAAAGCTGCTTCAAGTTCAAACTGCTAGGGACCTGAGGTCACTGCGAGGCTGGACTGGCCCTACTTGGCAATCCCTCCTCCCCAGAACCCCCTTTCAGCACCTGGTACAGTCAGCCCCTGCTGCAGAAGGGCCAGTCTCCAGTTCCTGACAGCTCTGCCTAGCCATGGAGCCCACAGAGCTGTCCATATATCCATGGTATTGCCTAGCCATCCCAGGACTTTCTCTGATCCTGGATACACGGTGCAATGTAACATATCTATTTATTAGTAACTGCATTGCTGTTAATAAACATCATCCCTTCTCTCTGAGGACTAACACAGTTATCCTGCATAGTGTTTTTTTTTTTTTTTTTTTTTTTTTTTTTTTTTTTTTTGCTAGAGCAGAACACTGTAAGGATATGAAGATGCTCACTGATTTGAAAAGGATCTGAATTGGTATCGTTCTCTTGAAATTTTATTGAGTACATCTTTTTCAAACACAAAAATACTGTAGTGACTGGAGATAGGATGCAAGTTGCATAAATAGATGTGGATGGAAAGCTAGGGGTTTGGCAAAAGGAGTAATTGTGTTTCCTTGATTGTTTGTTGGTGTTGTTTCAAAACAAAAAAGGGAAAAAGGATGTATTTCTGATATGCTGTAAATGGTAGCATGACTCTTTCCCACAGAAAGTTCACACCTTTCGGAAGTGTTGTGTGTAATCTTTAACTCTGTTAAAGGTGAGTTTGTTTTAAAGGAACTAATTATTATTAAATGGTTGCCCTAGCAACACAAAGAGGGTTACCATAGTAGCCTCTTCTATGCAAAATGAAATATAACCAGTCCAAAGCTTCACAGAACTGGGGATTTAAAAGCCAAAGAAGAAAATAAATTTTCTCCTTCATTTAATGAACCACTATCATTATATAAAATTCAAGATAGTTCAAACCCAGGGATTCTTGGTGTTGTCTCATTCCATCTGTAACAGGTCTTGTTTATCTTTTCCCTCTGCTGAAAATTTGGGCAAATCCTTATTTTTTTTTTGAAGCTTGAACTATATGACATCAGTTTAATTCATGATCTTGTCACATTTGCTTTGTGACAGACACAGGGGGATTCAGATATCTGGGAAGTAAGAAGGGTTCCTGAGCTAATTCTGTTTCCATGAGGTGATGTAGTAATGATCCATCTCTCTATCCCACCATTATCCATTGTAACAGGCTAGAGAAGAAAATGTCCTCTTATTCTTTGCATTATGATAGAACTTCATCATCAGTAGATTTGACAGTAGGACAGCATTCCTATGGAGATCCAGTAGTCTCTGAATCAGAAAAACATGGAATACTTTTCAGAGTATCACTGTGAGGTCAATAAGTAATTTTATCACTGACAAGAGATGACTAAACCACCAGGATACATGTATGCCCGATGGGTCACAAATACATTTTGAGCCTGTATTGCTGTTTTTTTATGGTATTTTACTCATTTCTTTTTGTTGTTTTTCCTTCAGTCAGAGTCAGTAACAATACGTGAAGATTTGTGCTGCTGATCATGTTGTGAAGACATAAAACATGATTTATAAACTAAGCCATTTAATCTCATGATAATGCCAGTGTCATCAAATCAGACTTAAAAACAATTCTGCAACATTTGATGTTTTCTATAAAGTCAAAATGTCCCAAATCAAAGGGCTATGCAAGAATAAGTGTCTTTAAATTGAAACAGATTTTTAGTGCATCAGGTTGTGAAGAAAAGCTTTAAAAAACTTGTACAGCTTGTATGATGTCTCTGTATTCTTCTGACATTATTCATCCTTGCTTCCATCCTTTGTAGGCTTCCTTTTTTTTTTGTATTTGACTGTGGCCAGAAATTCCATGTTCATCCATGCAGGCCTCCTGGTATGTTTGCCTGACTTCTTCTTTGTTGCAATGCATTACTCCTGAGTTTGGAAAAGGTGATCCTTGAATATTAAACAGCTTTCTTGGGCCCTGCTTCCCTCCAGGGCTTTATTCCACAGCATGGATCCTTGAAAATGCCAAAATCTGTTCTCCTAAAGTCCAGGTTTGCTGTGTACCCTTCTCACTGCCCTAAGGACCTTGACCATATCATGGTCACTGCAGCCAAGGCTGCCTTTGACCTTCACTGAAAGAGGTGGTCCAGAGAAGCTGTGGATGGCCCCTCCCTGGAAGTATTCAAAGCCAGGCTGGATGGGGCTTTGGGCAACCTGGTCTAGTGAGCGGTGTCCTTGCCCATGGCAGGAGAGGTTGGAACAAGATGATCTCTAAGGTCCCTTCCAACCTGAACCATTCTATGATTCAATGATTCTATGATTCATATTCCCCACAAGCCCCTCTTTATTGATGAGAATTTGCATTTATCTGTCTGTGGAGGGCCTCATCTGCTTGTTTATCCTGGTCAGGTAGCCTGTAGCAAATGCTCTACTACAGCGTCACCTAGGAATTCTTATTTTCATTCTGACATCTCAAAGTCAGCATCACAATATTGACTTTAAAATGAATATCCATTTTCACATAAAATTTCATATGAATGCCATTTCTGAACAAGGAATTTTTATTAGCTTATCTCCAGCAGAATACTAAAATTAGAGACAGAGTACCAAGCTTCATTACTCTTCACCAAGATTTCAGTTTAAATGATGTTTTTCAGAGTCTTCAGTCATGCATCCATCCACTTTCTGTATTTTCCAACTTAGCTGTATAGCAGCTGCTGTGGTAGCTGGTGAGGTCTCCAGAACTGGGAGGGGCAGGCAGCTCCCTCCCTGTGTAAGCTCTACTCTATTTCCTTGGGCTGCCCTGACTGCTGCCCACAAGGAGCGGTTTGTGTTTCCTCAATGTCTTATCTGCGTGCTTAACGTCTTCAGGGGAGTTTGGCTGTTGCTTCAACACAAATGAAGTTCCTACAAGTCTCCATGGTCAGACAATATTCACATCTGCAAGTATCTTTTTAACTCTTCTTTTTGGGTGTTGCTTGCCTCACTCAAAACCAGATGACTCTTATAATGGATTCCCATGTTAAAAAGGCTACTAGCAGGACAGTTGTGAAGAGAATGATTTCCTTACATGATATCACTACACTAATCTAAAATTACACTAAATAGGTATGGATGCAGGAGGTATCGTCTAAGTCTACTGGAATTAGAAGCTAAGCGAAAAGTTCCCAATCATAATTAAATAATAGAAAGGTTTGTCCTTTAATATTTTTTACTGCATTTTAAGCTGACTGAGTAATTGAAAATGAAGCAATTACTCCTCTGTCTTTTGTTTCCTGAAAATAGCAGAACCTACCTTTAAAACCTGTGATTTCTAAGAAAGACTTGCATATAGCTGTGTAATTAATTCTTGGAAGATATGCATAGGTTGTATAGACCACTTTTGTACAAGATATACTAGTCAATTAATAAATCCAGTGGGAATTATAAGGAATTAGCATGAATTAGGATGGATGTTAAATGTTAACCGTACATCTACCAATCTATATTCCAAACAGAATTGATATACTGAATATGAAAAGCATATTGATTCCTTGAGAGACATGTAAATTCTCCAGGAATCTCAATGTGAGGCTGGAATATGCGTACAAGATAGAAAGATTAGATAAAATAAATTTTTATCAAAAACACATTGTTAATATCTTTTTTCAGATTTTTCTAATATAATTAATGTTACGTGTTTTTGTTAATAGTAATGTGTTTTATGAAGACATCCAGAGTCAGATACATTCCCAGTGGAGGGAAAATTCTAGACTTGTATTCCTTCAGCAGCTGCATATATGGCAAGGTCTATGTCTTTTGGGGAAAAAATATTTATTCTCCAGATGTAAGGAGAAAAGTGTGATCCTGAATTGTGTATTTTAAAGTTCTCAGCACTGAGATGGAATGATGAAGATGATTTTCAGTAATTTCTATGCTTCACCATCTCTTGGTTGCTCTAGTACCTAGAGTTCCAGTCTCCTCTCATTTTTCCCCTTTTATATCCAAATGTTTAGGTCTCCCTGACTTTACTGCAGTATCTGTGAGCTCACCACAATGCTATTAGAACAATGACAGTATCCTGAGCTAAAGCTCTGTCCCATGGAACACCTCCTGCTCTGGCACAATAGCTAGAGCAGAGCTTGGTAGAGACTCCTGTGAGCTTCTCTCTCATACCTCTTGCACTGCAGAGATGACAGTCCTGAATAAATAATGGTCTCTGTGAGTCTCTCTGTGCTGCTTTAGCCTTTTAATGCATGCAAATAGGGACAGGATGCAGCTGAGGTCCGACTCAATCAGTCTGGAAGACTGACACAATTTCTAAGTAGTGCAGCATGCACTTGAAATCGTTCATATACTCAAATGCCAGGCACTCAGACATGCTGATGTGCATGTGAAACAGAACTAAATTGTCCAAAATCTCTTTTTTGTCTGCAGGTCTGACCTAGAAATTCATATGAAGTGTGAACCAGATGTCACAAAGATGGTTAGACATTATATTTCAAATAAAAACTGAGAAGAGCTGCTCAGCAGAAGTCTTTGTTCTTTGTTTCTGGGGGAATATGAAAATTGTCCTTGAAGAGATCTAGTGTACATTTCATGCTGTTGAAAGCTCCATTTTTGAGGCAACTAACAGTCATCTGCAAATATCTGAATTTGGTATCCTGGAGAAATTTTTCAAAAGCTAGTTGCTATGTGTAAAACCTCAGGTCCATTTTTTTAACCAAATGCAGGTTAATTTTAAGAAAAAGTTTGATAATTACTCTGACAGTGAAGATGAAAAATAGAGGGCTCTTTAACAGCCCGTTTTTTTTTTTACCTCCCCAAAAAATCAAAGGGTTTGGAAAAAATTATAAAATTCCTCTGAATTTCAAAAGCATTTGAGGTGACAAAGGAAGAGTTATTTTCTTAGTTTTTTAAGAAATATCAAAAGTATTTCCTTCAAATACTAATTTGAATATTTAATATCAGTCTTTTAAAGTTTTTGTTTTGGAAATGCATGGCAAATTCATCAAAGGCTAACTTGTTTTCTTGAAGCATCAATTTTTTCTTAGAAAGAAAAAGTTAAAACATTTAAAAGTCAAAACATTTGGATTAAACTGAATCAATTTGGGTTAACTCTCATTTATCTAAACGTTTCATCTTATAAACTTCATTTCAACTGAAGAGATGCTGAGGTCTCAACCATTGAACCAAGTGTTCACTATTTGTCAGTTCTGTCCATGGTAAATATGAAAAAACAGATAATACTGAGTTCTTCTATATAAACCATTATGGTAGACATTCTTTATATATCGCTATAGTAGAGATTCATTTATATATCTCTATAGTAGAGATTCCTACTCCGATTTGTCTGGAAAAGCAAATTTATATGGTTTCTGGCAGCAGCAGTTTAGGACAATACTTAGAAGTAAAAGCACCTGAAAAATATAGCAAAGGAAGATTCGGTTTTAGTTCTCAAATAAATATATTTTTGAAGTCAGTTGACATGTTAAATCTTAAAGAGATTTTTGTCTGTGTAGTACCACAAAACATTTGTAAACACACAATCTTAGTATTAGAGTATTGTGCTGCTGTTAAAGATCAGGTTATTATTTCAATTATACACTCAGTAAGTGAACAGTGTTATTCAGCATGATATAATTGATATCAAAATCTGAACCAGAACATTCATAGTTACAAACGTTGACTTATCTGATTCACTGAAAAAAAAAAACCCTAATTGTTTCATATATCTCATTCCTCTAAGGGCCTTACTGAAATCTACAAGTTAATTAGCTTCAAGTATAATAAATGAAAAGGGATGGGTGAATGAATTAATTATTATATTTTGTGAGAAATTATCCATTAAGTAGATAAGAAATTAATGATCTTTAAAAAGAGGAGAGATTAGTAACTTTAAATGAATGACCATGGTGAATTCTTAAAAGAAGATAATGGCTTATCTATATCAGGATTCCTTCGAATTGAGGAACATTTTAGATAATTTACTGGTTTTCACATTTTGCTTTAACAGAACTTTTAAAATTTTTTTTTCAGTCTGAAGTTTACTATTATGTTGTAATGATCTATAATTTATACTGAATTTTCTGTGTTTAAAATGCATGCAAAACACAAACAATGCATATCTCAAAACAACTGCTAGGGAGGTAAGATGAAAATGTCATTAAAATCTATCTATAATTAAGCTGTATCAGTGCTTAATTTGTTTTCTGTTAATCCTGAAGGATTTCCCTGAGGTGGGGGAATTGAAAACTGTTTAATTTTAACAGTGATAACTCAGACAGAAAAAACAGTCTAGGGATAGGGCAGATGGTTGTGGATCTTAGAGTTCTTAAAGATATTCAATGCTTTAGAGTAAATCTGCAGGAAAGAAAACTGCAAGTCTGTAACCCCTATGTAGAAAATCATTTTTAAACAACAAAATCAGTTTGAAGTTCAATAATTGTTTTTTTTCTTTTTTTTTCCCAAAACAAACAAGTTTTTGAAATTGAAATGAACCCTTGGTTCACAAAGCTGTCCTCAGTCCAATTTATTAATCTGTCCTTTAAATGTATCTGGGCAAAATTTCACTGTTACAGAATGATGTGTTCATATGCATATACATATGTATTTTTTTCTCTTAAAACTTGCAAAGAGAGAATGTCAGCTGGCTCTATTAAGAATGAAATTTTTCTTTAAAAGCTTCCAAAGAAATACTACTAAATACTACTTCTTATATTCTTAAAAAGGCTTAAAATAATCCAAACTGTAAAGATCCATAAAATCTGCATTTTCCATAGTGATTTTTACTTTATCTTGTCTTTCTACACCTGGTTTAGGAGGGCGGTTTCTAAACACAGCTTTCATCTCCAGTCTTTCAGAGGATGACTCACAAAGTTACCCCTTTCTCCTGAACCTGTCTCCTTTGATTCAAAAGAAAATGCCACCCTGTCCTACTGAGATATTCATATCCAACTACAGGCAAATAGACAGAGACCTGGCATCCACCACCCTAAGGAACTGGTGAAGCCACAGTTAGGATGTGAGGAGACCAGAAGGGTCTGTCCTCCGTTCAGCCTTTCCAATGGACTCGTATTTTGTTTTGGTTTATTATATTAATACATCTGGAAAGCTCTATCATTTTCCCTACCCCTGAAGCTCAGAACCCACATCAGAGTTCCTCTGCCAAGATATGGATTACACATGGCTAACAATCATGTGGCATAGCTCATCGGTTCTTTTTAACCTTCTTGGTACAGGCTTCCATCCATGCTGCATTTCATCCTTGTCTTAATGCCCTTCAACATTACAGATTTTTGCATGGTTCGTTTATACAATTGATCTTTATCAATGGTGACATGACCTTCAGGGAAGACAGGGCAACATGACTAAGTGCTATTTGACAGTAAAACAAGTCGGTTACCCCAGTAGCTGCTTCTATTTCGTATTACCACCCCCATTATTCTCTACATTGCAATTTAGTACAGGACCTATATTCTGTGGAGAGGCCATCACAGCCAAGGACACTAAGGGCACCAACAGGGCATAACTGCAGGTTCACCTGCCTCTCCTCCCACCCAGACTTTGTCTCTGGGATCATCTCAGGTCAGCCCAGGGCCACCAACTCTTCTCTAAGCTCCTCCCTAAGCTCTCTAAGTCATTGAGTATTGGTCTCCAACAACACTTCCTGAGTAGGCCCTTGTCCTGGCTCATGCCTCACTGTGCTAGGGAATGTTGATGAGCACTTTGGTGAGTGTCTAGCTAGTGGAGGTCATCCTTGGCTCATTCCCTTTTCAGGCATTCCCACAGACTGCTCTCTGGTACCTCCCATTCCTAGATTTTTTTTTTTTCAGAAAAATAAGGGGCTTGACAAGGACATAACCTTGATCAGTTTTAGCTAGCTTTCTGTTTAATTGCTCACCCAGATGTTTGAAAGCAGTCAAACCAGACCTCCTGAGGACTGCCCAGAAAGCCTATTATTATCTTTCTGCTGTTTACCAATTGTGTTCTCTTGATGTTGGTGACAGCTGAAATTAGCTAGGCGGAAATGATAGAAACATGCTCTTAGAGACAACACAAAAAAGTTGCTTAAAGATAATTCCTGACTGTTACTTCAGAAAGAAGAATTAGGTATAGTCACACCAGAATAATAAATATAACTTTCCTTTTTTGCGTAAAATGCCTTCATTTCAGGTATCAGATTTTCCCCTTGAACTAAGTGATACTTTTGATGGTAATTTCAGGGAATGCATATCTGGGCTCTTATTACTTAAAATCCTTATGATATCAGGGAAGATAGTTTGCATAACATCTTGCCTAATCAAAAACATCACTGAGAGTTGTGAAAAATAATCAGATCTTTTGACATCTTTTGGATCATTTCTTCTATGTGTAGCTCTCTCTAGTGGTGACGCTGGAGATCACACAGTCCAGTTTATTATATATTGTAAAAAAGGGGAGAAAGATTTATTCTCTACTTTATTCTTGTTTTTACAATATCTATTTAATTATATATACCAGTCATTTTTCTGAATTTTATATTTTTATTTCACTTTTCCAATGGATTTCACTCAAAGTCATTGCAATTGTAAATTTCACTATAGTTCAGTTAAAAAAAAAAAAAAAAAAAAACAATTCAAAGATCAAAGCTGGGCCAAGAAATAACACTATCTGGTGTAGAAAATCTTCAGATCCAATCTTTCTGCTAACTAAAAGAACTTTCCCCAAAACGGGGTATGAAATCAGAAATGTCATTTTTATTTTACTCACTCTAAGAAAGCATGCTTTGTTCATTTGTAATGAAGCTGCACATTGCAGGCTTGACTCAGCTTTTTTTGTACAAGTAATTGTGTAAAATACTTCTAAGCGTACTTTATCCTGAAGGTCTCTATGTAGTCTGAAAAAGAAACCAGACATAGATAAATAAAGGACCCTTTTGATAGCTGTGTAGAACTCAAATTCATTTTGAGAGACTTTAAAAATGACTTAATTATTATGAGTGACATATTTTTTAATTTTTATCCAAATCAGAAGGGGTCTGAATTAACAAAGCAGAGCTCTTGGAAGAGGCTGGGATATTCATGTAGCATCAGTATCAGTTTCCAATACTACAGATGTTATGCTTTCTGTTGCAAAGACCTGATTGCAGCTCCAGAGATCAGGCAATATGTTTTTTCTGTTTCTGGAAAAAAAAATAAATGCAGCATAACAGAGGCTGGAAGGTAATTATGGACAGTTATTGTTAAAACAGCAGTGTGTTAAAGCAACTTTGCACAATGTGACACTGATGCTTACAGACACTGAATGGATAGTTGTGGACATCAAAACAATTATGAAAATCATTGAAGTCTGTCAGAGTGATAAACTGGAGGAAAAACTCAATGCTATGTAGCATGAAGAATTGTATGTGTACTATCAAGTAATGCTCTCTGTGATAGGTCACACTAAGCCATGCAAAAAATAGGCTTCACAAAGTGGAAAAGGGGATGAAAGCAGCTTCTGGTTTTTTCCAAAGTTTATACTCCAGAATTCTGGTGTTGTTATAATTTCTGAGCATATTAATTTTCAGTGTGTTTCTACCGTGTTTCAAGACATAGAGCTGTTTAAGATCATATAGCACCAGTATATCTATCAGATTTATCACTTCTATTCCTCACCTCAGAGATACAATACCATGAGGTCCTATATATGACTGAGTAGGTAAGGAGTCATCCTCTTCTTAAGAAGCAGTTAAGAAGAGTATACTTCAACATAAACAGTGACATAAATATAAAGACGAAAAGGCCTTCAGGCTTTTATTTAGGCCCAAGAGACTACAAAAACTAAGAATGTCCTTTTCCCATTATCTAAGTTGCTGCTCCAAGAAATGGAATATTATTGATTGAATAAAATCTCCAGAATATTGCTCTGTCACTCAGTAAGACAATTTTGTCTGATTACATGTTCATATCGTTTAAAAGATTTTTGACTCTCTTGAGACAAAACACCTTTCTCTCCAGGAATTTAAAATGGAATTCAAGCAGACTTAATAAGCTGAAGTAGATAGTATTTTTTTGAAATATTGGCACAGTTGTAATGTTTGTTTATGTTGTAGTGTAGTTTTTCATTTTTTGAATGTGTCATTTTAAGCCTACATTACGTACTGAAGGGCTGCCCTGTCTTTCTCCCTATCAGTGGGAAGTCCAAAAGGTTTTGTGCCTAGAATAAATGTGATATTTAGCAGATTTCTTTCTCAAACTTCTTTTGTCTGTGAACTGTTCTGTGAAGCAATTGCTAACAAGAAGAAAGTTGAGGTGACGTTGGTTGTAAGTATAGGAGCAACTGTATAACACAAGGGAGACTCCAAATGGAGTTCAAACCATATTATACATGGATATGGCATATGCGTGAGGTTGCTAGGAGAGCAAAGAAACGACTGAGGAATTTGAGATGCTGAGGAAGAACTAGAAGCAGAGTTCAGATTTTTTTCTCTTTCTGCATTCTGGTTACTACACAGAACAGTAGAATAGCCTCAAAAGGGTTTGGAGTGTAGTTGGGAGTTATAAAACTATGATTTTTAAATTGCCTGTGTCCCTCCAATGAACTCTCATTAAACATCAGAGCATAAGGCTGGCCATGAAATTTTTTAGTTAAGCATTGCAGCAGCTTTCAGGAGGATCAGTAAAGACAGGGCTCTTTAAAACAAGGTAGACAAAAAATAATAGGCCGCACTACCTATTTATTATACTTTGAAGTAAATGGAAAGTGAAAGACAAGAAGAAAATGGAAGTCCTTTGAACATAAGTGAGTTGGTTGTTATTAAAAGATTGTTTAGACAGAAGTTCTACATCTTGTTTGATCTAAATTGCTTCAACGTTTTGGCATATTTATTGTCCAAGGAAGACAGGATATTTCAGTCTTAAAATCATCACTGTACATTTTTGTCATTTTTACAACAGCTATCAAAAGATCAATGACATCTGTATTAGATGAGCAAACAGGGGTTTGTTACACTGTTAAACTCTGTTGGAGCAAAAGGAACAGGAGAGGAAGCAAAAGGAGATCCCTCAATGATACAAACCATCACAACTGATTCCGGCTAGCACCAGTTGTGAATCTACAACAGAAAATTCACAGGTACGTAAGCTAATAATCTTTTATTCTTTTAGTCAAATTGTTTTGCAAATAGTGTAGATTTGTGTCTTAGTTTCTAACAGAAGTTACTTCTTTCACAGTGTCTGGTATGAAGCTATGTTTTGTTCCCAGAAAAGAAACAAAACTGGTGACACCCGACAGTGTTGAACACAGCCAAGGACATATTTTGTTCCTCAGTGAAGCAGTTAGAAGGCATAAGGAGCTGGGAACTGGGAGGGGCCAGGACCGGGACAGCTGACCTAAACTGACCAAAGAGCTATTCCATACCACATCCCATCATGTGATTTTTACAGAAGAGGACTCTTTTGCTCACAGGGAGGGGCTGCTGGCTGGTTGGGTATCGGTCGTTGGTCCCTCGCTTTGTGCATTATCTATTGTTTTATATATAAATATATATGTATGTACTGGTATTCCTTTTATTCTCTCTGCTGTCTCAGTTAATAGCTTTTATCTCAGCCCATGAGTTCTACCGTGTTTATTCCTTAATTCTTTCCCTTATCCCACTTGGGAGGGGGGAGGGTGAGCGAACAACCGTGTGGGACTTAGCTATCTACTGGGTTGAAGTGCAACAATTTGTTGATTACTATGAAAGCTGAAAAAATATTGATATTGCTCAATATATTATTTTGTTACAAAATGGGTGAAATGCTAAAGCTGTGTTGAGATCTACTACAGCTAAGATGTCTCCTTTATACCACACATTTTCTGTTACATTTTGATTACAACAATGCTGAATCTTAGATAAAGAAGCACTTAATGCATTCACTGTTGTGGACTGAAGCCAGTTATATGGTGCATGGGATGATACAAACCCAAAGTGACAATGAATGACAGAAGATTATACATCAGCAGGGAAATGTTTGGAGATCCTTTAACTGTTAGTTTCCATAATTAATAATTCATTTAATATTAAAAGCTCTAGACTTTCTGGGTATATTTTGCGACTAGATTCCCTTGAAACACTTCTTTTCCTTACTTGTTTTTGGTTTTTTTCTAACTAAAAATTTTAGTTTCTTCACTGAACAGCAATTTTCTCTCATTTTTTTAATTATCGGGGATTTAAACTGAGTTGATGTGAATAAACCATAGTAATTGCAATTCTGGATGAGCTGGGGTGAGTTCTTACAGAGACCTGTCACCTACAGCAAGCTCCATATCCCTGCACAGCATTAAGCAGCAGCAGCCTCCCCATGAGTGGAACAAGAGCAATGGGCTCCATATACCTTGCTACACTCTGAGGAAAGCAAGACACAGTACTATAGGTTATTCCCCATCTACTTACAAGCAAATTGCAAAGGTAGCATATAAATTCTGCCTAATTTAGACACCTAGTTTCAGCTTCTGTCTGGAATGCCTCAATTTCAGACTAAATTACTCTCCCAAGGATACTTACACTCCAGGGGAGAGTAATTCATGCACCTTGAGGAGACTAGACTCCTTACTCAGGTACCTAACTTAGATGTCTATAAGCAGTGTGTTTCTCTCCCCAGAAGTACTAGAAGGATTAAATTGGTAACTTTTAACTGGCACCAGAAAGTTATGAATCGTATAACTGTTATCTCAACATTTGATCTCCTGTTTGCTAGAAGCTGCAGTAATTCCTGCAGTTAATTTCATTATAAGATGGTGGTACATTCCCAGCTTTAAGCATTTAAGACTGCAAATTTTTATCAGACTGGCAAGTTTTGTCATTTGAATAAAATAGATCAGGAACATTATATGCTTTTTTTCCATATACACAGAAGAAGAATTTTCTCCACTAACTGAGAAGTCTTTAAAAACAAACAAAAAATAATCAAAACCTAATTATTTCAGTCAATGTATAAACAGCTAAGAGTGTTACTACAAACCTTCATTTGATTATATTCTTTGGAAAACAAAAACCGGATCATCCATTGCCAACTGTAGGGAAACAGTTGATCACAGCATGAACTGACGATGGAGCACATGGAGGGGCATGGCTGGCCTGGGGAATACCAGTAGACCACTTGTATCTGTGACTGGAGGGGGTGGACCGAGGGCGGGGTTGCCCCAGGCTTAGATAAAGGCCATTGAAGAAGTAGTAGCATGAGAAAGGTGCTGAGACCTTCCAGAGGAAATGAATGGCGTAGTTGTAAGAGAGTTGGGACTTTTTCTGTTACATCAACTCTACCTTCCCATTGCACAACACTTATTGGAATGAAGCAAAGCAAACAAAAAGACCTTTTCAAGTGTTAGATACTTCTAAGCCAAGCAACAGTGGCAGCTTTCCTTTCAAACAACTAGCAAGCTAAAGCAGAGAGAAGAAAACTGGATTTTAGAATCACCGATTGCAGTGAACCAGACAAACGCATACAATGTGTTGGCCACATTCAGAGGGAGTATCAATGTTTCTAGAACATCATTACTCTGTGTCCAAATTTTTGGTATGATAGAAATATCTCCCAGGTGTTAAGTGGGAATTTTCTGCACTGTTTTGGCAGTGCCAGGACTCTTATAGTGCTAGAAATCCTGCCACAGGAGGTTAGTTCTTTATACTTGTTTTCACTCAGCTTATCTTGTCTTTTCCCGATGATTTTCTTCTGTGTCTGGAGTGGGAAAGATTTTTAAGTAGACTAGCAATGAAACATTAGAGGATGTGTTCTCTGAAACACCCGATCATATTTTTATATGACTGACCTGCTCTGTTTCTCTTTAACCTGCTTTCATATGTATGAAATGTCAGGGCATTTCTTAATCAGATCTTTTTAATTGTCATTGAAAAAAGTTAAATATATCATTGTGCTAACTGACAAGGGAGAAAGAGCCAGTAGAGGTGTTAATACAAGCCTGCCCCATCACAATTTAACATCCTGTACTTTGTGACAAAAAGCCATTGTGTCTATTAGGTTATACATACTTTATAACCTTTTTTATAACAATGTATTTTGCATACATTATTTACTGACATTAACAGAGTGAGAAAGTTAACAGCTGAGATAAGCTAGGAGAGATGCAGTCTTTCTTCAGCTGGGTGGAAGTGGGAGGACAAACGACCACCTCTGGACTGAAACCCTTGGGGATCACAACATGCGAGAAAGTTTTCTGTGACCATCATTTTCACAGGAGATTTACCAGATATGTGACTAAAACTCATGTCACAAGAAATAGCCCCCCCTCCAAGAAATAAAGAAGACACAGTGGCAGTTGACAGCAAAATTTACTCTTCAGGACTTGGTCAATTGATGGAAATTCTGTGAATTTCTTGAAGACAGATATCTCTACACTTTTGCAGCCAAAGAACACTTTATTCAACCTTTATAGAGAAGGCTTTCAGGCTCATCGGACTTCTAGATTTTCTCTGATCTCTCATTGACTGTAAATGTCTCTGACCATATATCTTTCCTACCTGGCCAGTCGCCAATGTAGGGCATGTAGCCTTCCCACCTGTATTCAGCATCTGTATCCTTTGAGTTACACAGAAGAAAAATCTGGCTACCAATGGTAACAAAATTCTGATGTAGTTCTCCATAAGGCTTTGGACAGAACTGTATGATATTTGTATGATATGGTCTATATTCCATAGACTATACGTTTCAGTGACAGTAAACTAATGAAACACATTCAGCATGTGTTCTAATTTATATTCAGTATTCTTACCACAAACTTCAGCAGACTATCTCTACTTTTGTTAATGTATTCCTTGCTCCCATCAACACACTGCTTTTACTAATAAAAACTCAGTAATTAAATTATAGTGGAGGGATTTTTGATGTTGTGAATTTAGTTTTGTTGAGAATAATCCATGCTGTTTCCGCATAAATGCTTTGGTTTTAACATAGTATACTCAGGTTACAACCTCATATTACTCTTTGTGAATTGTTACGACTTCTTGATTTAGCCTTATTCTGTCCCATAGAGGTCTCTCTGGCCCATCACACCTTAAATGAACTCATTACCAAGGCTTCTGCCTTCTTAAAAAGCTTTCTTCCTTTGCTTTCTGTCTGCTTGTTTGCAGATAGAAACCATCATTGTGGAATGGTTCAGGATGTACTAAAGACAACTCTCTGGTAGACTGACATAATTAACTATGTCAACATTTTTGTTTTTCCAAGCACTCCAAGTTTTTTGTATGTTTGTTAAGTTTTTTAATAATGAAGTACTTCAGAAATTCTTTATAAACAATTTGCATTTGAAAATGAATCATTTTTATTTTCAATTTATTATTTATTTCCCAACTGCCATGAAATGTCATGTGATGTTCTTCTCCACGGTAAATCACAGTTTGTTCAAAGTCAGTAGTGCTCTGGGGAAATTCCAAGGAGAGAACTAATAATACATTGTCATAAAATTTCAAGGGAAATGAGCAGCAATCCCACCTCCACACCATTCATGTACTAGCTGGTACATCTGAAGTCACTGTATGTGGAATATAGCCACTGAATTTGGAAAACATCAGTCCCTTTAAGCTGCCTCAGGAAGCTTGTGAGATTGTTCCAGTCAGTGAGACTTTTCAAAGTGAAAATATCAGAGCTGTGGAGGTAAAGGATACAAAACCACTATTGAAGGAGTTAGTAACATTGTCCAAATGCCTGCTGCCAGGATATAAAAAAAAAAAAAAAGATGATATTTGATAAATACCCTCATGATGATCATGGTGTATAATGATTGATTGGACTTTAAACTTAAAAGTGTGGAATTTCTGTTTACATGTGAAGGAAGGAATCTCAAGGAAAAAAACTAATACAAGATGAACTTTGAATGTCTAATTATATTCAACTTGTACTTGGATCACTGAGAAAGAAGAAAGGTAAAGAAAATAGAAACAAACAATCTTGAAGTAAATTTCAAACCTGATGTTGTGTATGTATGTAACAGAGTAACAAACAGCTACCACATCTCACACTTCTCGATGTGCATGATAATAGGAGTTACCCCCATGCACCCAGTACTGATTAAAGAATGCCTGCTTCTTATTACTATATTGGTGTTAAGGATTTTCTTTTCCAGCATTTCAGTGACGTGGGCATTTTGAGGAAATACTGCAGCAAGATTTTTATAATTTATATTTATTACATGACAGATTGCTTGAAAGAAATTCTTCTTGGGAATCATTTCTCTTGAACAAATTATAGTTAAACTAAAACCATTGAAAGTGGTTGTTTTGACAGTATCTGATATCTAATCCTTTAGGTATGCAGCTTCTTTCAGAGCACATGATAAGCAGCTGTCTAGAAAATGCAGCCGTTGAATAGGTTAAAAACATACCAAAAAATCATATAGAATAAAATTGAAGGAGAATATGCGTATCTTCCTGCCATGAACTACACTAAGATTCATCCGTGCTCTTGTATATTTACTTAGTCTAATAGTCCTTCAGCAATGAAGACTCCATGACCTTCCTGGGCAGTCTAATCCAGCGCAGCATTGTATTTTTTGTTAACCTTTTCCTAATGTTGGAATTCCTTTGAAGTTCTCTTTTTATTTTGTAAGAATATGAATACAAAGGCCCATCGTTATTCAATATGCTTTTTACATTTGTAGATTTGATGAAACAGTTTGAACTGACTTTTTCTTTGAGATCTGAAGACTGGGAGGCTGCCAGAGCTCTGTCTGGAGGTCAAATACTGTGCCTACTTCTTTCTTTTTACTACCCATTACTTATGCCCCTCTGTGTCACATGAAAACTGCTACCACTTTGGTCTCAAATCTGAAGTGAGGCATGTGCATTTTCACTCAGAGTTTTAATCTAGAAATGGAAATATATGTACACATTTTGAGGAGAGAAAATTATTTTTAAAAGCTAATAAGCATGTTACAGATGCATAATGATGATCAGGTTATTAATGGATATCATTCCATACTGATGTTTCTCAACCTGTTGTCAGGGAAACCTCAGAAGGTATTCTATTCAGGAATGGGGCATGAACCTAGCCACTACACACCATGGCAAATAATGTTTGGGATTTCTTGACCATTGACTAAAATCTCTCTTCCTTTACAGTACTGGAGTCAGAATAGTCAGCTGCCTGCAGCAGTTTTGAGCAGGGCTTATATCTATTGGGAATGCAGAGGCACAAGAGAGCTCCACAAAGGCACTTCTGGATGGCCATGCCCCTGATTACGCAATGTCTGAGGATTTTCTTTTGGGCTGTACCTTTGTGGTCCCATTTCCACACCCCATATGCATGCAAGGTGTTCATTAATCACAAAGATGATAGTAGCCATTATGAGGTCACTGCCAGCTATTCTGTCCTCCTTTCACTATCATTCTTCTTTCAGTGGCAAGTTTTGCCTAAAATTAACGTGGGGGTGTTTTTCCGAAAGGGCTGGACGGTCTTAAAGTTGAGAAAGGTTGAGAAATGACATTCTGAGACAATCTTGAACAATCTGCTCTATTTTATAATCTCTGAATGACTATTGACTTCTCTGAGATGAGTCCTTCATAAACATTTCCTTTACACAGTTCTGTGACCATTTCGTGTTGCAAAGGCGACAGCAGAAGATCTCTTCTTTCAAACTGTCACTCGGAAATGTAGTCTTCATTGTCAGTCCTAGTAACAAAAATGTCTATCAGGTGCATGGCTCATTTTTCATGTCACCAGTTTCACCAGTCTTCTAAACCTATGATATTCTCTCTTATGAAAGACAAACCAAGTAGAAGTTATCACATATCATTTCTAAAGAAGCCTCTGCCATTTCTTCAGGGATCATCTTCTACAACCTGCCATAACAAGTCAAGCTAAAGTTCTGACAAACAATGTATTTTAAGCATTCAAAATAATGGCAGAAATCAGCTTTCACAAGGCAGGCCGTAATCGTAAGAAAGGCCGAGAAATCCTGAAAATCCTATTCTATGTAGATGTATTAAAAAAGTCTACTGAATATGTACATCTTCCCACTGTATAGCAAAATTAAGCCCACTGTTAATACTCTTACTTCGGTCCATTGCCTTAAGTAACTGAGTTGCAGTCTACAGTTCTTCAAGTGCCCTGGAGCTTGAGGTTGAAAACCACTTATTAAACCTATGCACATAACACAAACTATCAGACAATTTAGCATACAATGGATTACTGCAAGGATTCGGAAATATTTTTTCAAAATAATAATCAAAAAGTTCTTCAGATTTCCTTCTCTCCTGAAAGCTGTAATTTATGTTGGACTGAAAGCTTCAGAATCACAGAAGTCTAAAACACACAAAAGCAAAGAACTACTGTGAGCCCAACAGAGTGCTATATTGAGATAAACTCAATAGGGAAAACGATATGAATATTAATAATAAAACAAACTTTTGTCTTGAATGAAGATGTCATTATGCTTAGGAGGATTTTGAATGAACTCAATGCCTGAGAGAGTAGTTGTAGGTTAGATGAATTTTACTCCTGTCTCATTCTTTCTCTTTTTTTGAAGGCAAAATGAGGTAGTATGAATGAAATTATTCCCTCAGAGTTTGTGCTATGCAATGTATGCCAGCAAGTCCTAGGTAAAAGGACAAATTATACTTCTTTTTCCTCACAGATAATAGGTATGCTGATCATAAAACATAGTTCATTCTATGATAAGGCCATGACTTCTGGAGATCTCTTCTGAATAATGGTAGAATACTTTGTGAAGGGACAGGATAATTACTTTTAACATTTACAAAAAGGCATACAATGGAGTTATTATATAATTTCCTGCAGTTATCAATGGGGCTGCTCTCTAATGAAGCCAGGTTGAATTAGAACAATAATGGGTAAAAAAACAGAGTATCTTCTTACATGAAAAACCACAGCTTTCCTTTTTGCACTGCTCTGTTCTTTAAAAAGAGAAGCTGACACTGAAAAACTTAATAGAAAGGCAGTGTATTTAAATTCTGTTAGATTTCTCCTGTAGCACCTTCTCCTTTTTTTTCCAGAAATAAGCAAGATGACCCTTAACACGACTTTAAATGGACAGGCTACACTTCACTGCATGATTAAATTGGCTTTTTTTCTTCAGCTTTTGGATGCCTAACCCACAGTATCTTAAAAAGACTAAAATGTAAGCACCCAGCATGTGCTAATGTGTTCAAGATCACTATGCACTCCAACAATCAGAAGTCCCTACATTAATACAACGGATCACAACCAATGCAAACTGACATAATGCTACAGACTTCAATAGTTTCTGTCTCTAGGGAAGCAAGAAATGAGAATTCATTGTGGTTGAATATGTATTCAGAGAATACTTCCAGATTGAAATTCCCTCATTTGAAAATCTTTATCAAATATTTTTCAAATATTTTCAAATGTGTGTATCATGCAATGGAGTAAAGGATTTTGACATTGAAATGTAAATTTTCAATGAAAACTATAAAAATAATTAGAATTGCATTTTGGTTTGTTCTCCAGAGCTACATAATATGTAAAAATAATTCCACATTTTATTTAATATAAATCTGCATATAAAAAAACAGTCTTAATTTGCAGTGATGTAGCTAAATTCGACAAAGTAATGCCTCCTGTTTTATTATGTTGTCCCATGACATCGGAGGCGGATGTTGGTGGGATGGCAGTATAGGCTGAACCTTCCCACCAATATTCCTTTACATTTTGTTGCTGTGCGACAGATGGCAGCAGTGGGGCACTCTGACACAATGGTATCTGACATGGAAGTGGAGATGAAGCAAAGGGGTGGAACTGAATTCCTCCATGTGGAAAAAATTGCACACGCTGACATTCATTATCGCTTGATGAACACTGTTGGAAACCAAACAGCACATGTTGGCATGGTGAGGTGGAGGATGGTGCATTTCAGCAGTGGTGACAGAGACATGAAAGACAAGCCATATACTAGATGGCCATGCACAGCTGATGCAGACTTTTAGGAGCATGACTTGTGGGCTCTTGTTCATACCACCAACTAATGGTAGTGACTACGTCGAAAAAGTGTTTTGCCGCTGATAATTTGCTCTACCAAACAGTGTTATTTTGCTCTTTGTATCTGGTGTAATTTCCAAGGAATAATCAGGAGACATTACTTTTGGAGTGACCTACATAGTTTGGACATGCTGTTCTCCTCAGCCTTCTCATAATACTGCCATCTAAATATTAACTTGCATCTAGTGTTTGAAATCTTAAATACAAAATCAATATTACAAATCATATATTAGAAAAAACATCTTTTGAAGGGATTTGTTTTCATTATATGATGTCACTGGAACACACTACACAAATACTCATTATTCAATTGTACAAAATAACCCCCTATACTTAAGTGTATTAACTATATTGTACAGTTAAATACAATTTTTTTGAGATACTTACTTCCCACACAAGACAAGAAGATCAAATAAAAATACATTTCACAGCACTAGATAGATGTCATTCTACTTGTAGTCATAAATGTGCTTTCTGCCTACAGAACACTCACACTGAGTATTTATAGAAATCTGACATAATTGCTTGTGCTCTGAGGCTGTTATTTTTTTCCAGGACCTTCTCTACATATTTTATAAACAGTGTTTACAGTAAAAGGATGTTGTTAAAAGCTGTATTCAGCTGCTGAGACTTATAAATCAATGAGAAGCGTGGATGCAATCTTTGAAAATTAATGTTTCTAATGATAGTTCCTCATTTTACTTTTACAGGCCTTCCAATTTTGTCCTGAATAAAATAATAATAAAAAAATCTGAGATCAGCTTTGTATATAAAGACTTTTACTTGTCTACTCACCATAATTCTACTAGCTTTTTTACTATGTGCATGAATATGTTTCCTCCTTCACTTATACCAAAGGAATTTATGTTGCCAAAAGCTAAGATGAAGAAGTGTATTTTGCATTTGTTTAGATATCCATGAGCCA
This sequence comes from Penelope pileata, assembly GCA_013396635.1. Lineage (NCBI taxonomy): Eukaryota > Metazoa > Chordata > Aves > Galliformes > Cracidae > Penelope > Penelope pileata. Next base: position 213,766 of record WBMW01005773.1, read on the forward strand.
TATATAGCCCTTTCCATCTCTATAGGCACAAAAGTTTCATTCTCCTGTCTCTTAGACCTGCTTTTTTTTTTCTGGTAAATTCAACAATGCCAGGAGAGGAGAGAAAGCTGCCATGAGAAGTCATAATAACTGTGAACTGCTTGCTGACTGTTTTGGGACAGAATGTAAAGATTAGGACCACATCCTTGAACTTATTTAGTAATAATTCAGTGTAGAAAACAGAACAGCATTACATGTTGTTTCATCTGTCTTTTGTGGTGAAAGAGATCTTGCTACATCTTTCATCATAGAAAAGTTTTTTCCCAGCTGTAACAAGGAAACGTAGTTCATGGTATGCTGCACCACCACTTTTCTTCCTTCAACAATTCAGTTTTTGGCTATACAGGAGGCCTGTCCAAGATATGAAAAGTCTCTAGCATCCCTCAGGTGGCATCGCCAAACCAGTGCACTAACCCTTCCAGTGCAATACTATGGACCTGCACAGAAACCCGCTTTTCAGAGCAGCGGCTGCACTTGCTCAAGTATTGTACTATGCTGAACCTCTTGACTGGTTCCAATATAAGCCTTGTAAGCAGGAAATACTGATCCCTGCACTCATTTTGCTGCATGAGACAGATCTGCTCTGCGTTAGTTTATCCGTACTTTGGTCATTACACTATTCAAATATGAGTTGCGTATTATATATGACCTGAAATCTAATAAGAGAACTGTCAAACCACTGTCTAATTCTCCTTATCTCTCAAATAATCAAAAATTTATCAGACCAAAGCACTGTCAACCCTTTCATTCATATTAAGTCTTTGTGTCAGATACTTATTTTTGAATGATAATTTTTTCTGGCTAAATAGAACATATTTTAAGGGTTGTGTTAATGCCCTATATAAGCCATAAATTTGAATACTTTATCCTTTCAGTACATCCTTTAGAAATCTCCCATTTATTCTGTTTTTGTAAGAGTGACGGAAAATTATATGGCTGCTTTTTACATTCATCAGGATTATTTAATAGGTATGTGTATTCCCAGTGAATCAGAGAGCTATTATCCTTTCTTGTTCTTCCTCCTCAAGACCAATAAATGATGCTCCTTTTAAAAAATCATCATTTAGTTAAAAGATAGTGATTTTATGTATTTAGGAAGTGGCTTGTATTTTATGACATCTAATCATCAGCAAGCTGTTTGTGTTACACAGTATTTCAGAGTGTGCGCTGGCATTGGCTCTTTTCTTTACTGGCAGGTAACTGTGAAAGCAATACATAGGGATACTCAATCCACTCCATGTAGTAAGGATAAAAGAGAAAACAAGATAAATTAGATGAGATTTTTATCCCTGCAAAGCAAACATAATTAGAACGTTGCTTTCACAGGATATAACTCAAAGTTAGAGTTTCATCTTGTGTTCAAATTTACAAACATTTCTGACTCTCTAAGCAGATTGATGCTTTGGATCTTTACACCTCATCCTTCCTGTCTGCAGAATATATTCTTCATGGGCATTGTTTCAAAGTAGAGATCAGGCCCTACCAAATCAAAAGGAACAAATGATTAAGTAGTTAGAAATGAAGCTGGGTAACTGGGAGAAGTTAAGTTGTTTGCTAAACACGGAATGTGTGACAAATATATGGTTCTTTCTTAAGAGTTTTTATATATTCATTATATTATATGAGGAAATCATTGGTTTTTTGTTTGTGTACAATCACAAGTCATTTTGAATTTGAGTGGGAAAGAAAAGATATACGTATAGAACCGGGCTGCAGGAAAGAGGATATGAAAGTTACAGATATATCTGTGAAAACAAGAATAGGGAAAGATACTGCATGATAATGATCTTGTTACAGCTATTGGCATAGGCTAACATACTAACGTGAACATAGCACACAGGCATAGACAAAGTCTAAGAGGTAGATAGAGACACTTCTGGCAATCTAGTCCACCTCTCTGAAATGATCATTCAAAAGTGTGCTTTCAAAAGTTCTGCCTCTTTAGGTTTTGCATACAAAAGGCAAGAATGTTCTCTGAATTTTGAGATGTACTGGAGTGTAACGGAAGCCTTTCTATTCTGACTAGTTATAATAGAACAAAATTTGAGAGATGACGCAAATGTTCTAATTAAAAACTGCTTGAATATCTTCTTGAATCACAGCTTTATTTCTATCCAACCAATCGATGTCTGGACCCCCGACTAATCTCCACCATTCCTTTTTCAGCAGTCTCCATTGTAGAAATATCTACGCTAATAGAAAAGTGACATTCCATGCCTAGTGCTGCCACAATGACAGAGAAAGCTATTACTTCATGTCGTTTGGTGGGAAGCCCCTGATCACGCAGGTGGGAACTGAGTTATTCCTTCTAGTTGCTCTGAAACAGAGAAAGAACTTGGTTCACCTCAATTCATAGGTTCACTGCGAGGGGAAAACCACCCAGGCCATCCTCTGCTTTCATTTGTGATGTGTGTGGCAGAATCACAGCAACATGATTGCTCCAACTACTTTGGTTATCATTATTATTATTTGGGACTTCTTAAAAGGGGGAGATTCTATAGCCCCCTCTCAGGCTTCCTTTTCCTAAGACTTAAGTGTGTTGACAGACAGGTATAGTTTCTACTTTCTGTACGTAAATTTATCCAGTTTGTTCTTCCTTTTGTTCAGCAATCATACTGGAATGTGGGTTACAGACAATGATCTGTCTTCTTCATTTTTCTAAACTTAAATCAGATCCTTAAAATCTTTCTCCTTCAAAAATCATTTTCAAACCACTGACTCTTCTCTTTCAACTTTTGATTTTTCCAAATCATTCTCCAAAATTTGTTTTCAAAATGAAAATTATTCTACCTGAAGCCTTATCTGAGTGTAATGAAAAAGTTTTTCTGTGTGCCTTTTAAATTGTGCATTCTGCAGCATATTCTAAATGTCATTTGAGATTTTTGTAACAGCTTCATGCTGGTTATTCATACTTTGTTTCCAATTCATTATAATCCATTGTATTTTTTCAGCATAGTGCCACTGATTTCTCTTTTCCCTTCTTTGTAGTTGTGTATTTGACTTGTCCTTTTTATAGGCTTTATCTAATTTTATCTCCTTGATTTTAGAATATTTCTCCAATTTACTGAGATAATTTTGGATTCTGAGCCTGTTTTCTGAAAAGTTAGTAGTCTGATCTTCTCTGGAGTCTTCTATGTATTTTATAAGTATTACATACTTTTCATCATCTGAATTATTAATATAATAATATAATGTCACAATCTCAGGCATAGAAGAGACTGATAGATTTTATTTAAATTCCATTTTGACAGAAATTGACTATAATTAGATCTAAGAAGATTTTTTTAACCAAATCTGTCCATTTTAATGTCAATATTTCCTTACCCAAACTATATTTCCTAATCTTATGAGTTGGTATCAGAAGCCTTATTGAAGTTATGGTAATGCTGCATCTATGTTTACTTTTGTTATAGTAACCATGCTAGAAATGAAAATGTGATTAGCTTGGAGAAGTTGATTCTTGAAAAATCTGTTTGCTATTTTATTTAATCCTTAGTTTCTCCTACATGCTTATATAATTTTGGTTTTGAAACATTCAATTCTATTTATTCTTGAAGTTAACTTGAATTGTCTTAATTCTCAGAATTCTGAGGGAGAAGGAGGAGGAGAAGGAGGAGGAGGAGAAGGAAAAGGAGAAGGAGAAGAAGAAGGAGAAGGAGAAGGAGAAGGAGAAGGAGAAGGAGAAGGAGAAGGAGAAGGAGAAGGAGGAGAAGTTTTATTTTGACTATCACTATCAGTGATTTTCATCAGACTCCGCAAACTAGAATACGCTCTACAATAAATTCTATAATAGACTGAAATTATCTGTTCCTTTCTCCTAGTCTGATCTGCACACCTGTGCACTGTTAATATAATTGCATTAAGCATCTGGTTGCAACTGAATGTCTTTGTGAAAAAATTGAATCAGGGAGTTCACTGAGAACATAAGCTTGCATCACTTGCCACTTAGTTTCCTGTTCTATTAAGTAATGAATCTGTTTTTCTTTTTCCTTCCTTTCACTTTGGAAGTATCTGCAAAGCCTTTCATAAACCTCACTACTTATGAATCTTTTATTATTATCAAAGCTCTAATTGTCTTCTGGATTCTAAAACTAGTTTCAGTGATTTCCTGTCTCCCTCATGCTCCCCGAGGTCGTCTGCATACTTACTAACACCTCTGTTTTTTGTCTTACTTCACTAAGGCTACCTTCTGCAAAGGGAAATGTTTTGTTTGAAGCACAATTTGAAGTATATGGAACTTAATGTAAAATGCATGAATTGCGCAAGGAAAATAAAGAACTCTCTAAAGTAATTTTGGAGAGTGGTAGATATAAAACTAAGGGATATACTAATATGTGTTCAGTTTGGCACTCTTTGCAAGACGATCTAGGTTAATGAGGCAACACACATGACAACTTTAAAGTATTTTAAAGCAAGTAGTCTTATTCTGGATAATTTTGTTGTGTAACAACTTCAAGAAAAAATGCCGCCAAACCATGAAGCTGCAGTGTTGGTTGTGACATACTTTATCTCATATGTCTTGTGTCTGACATACGTCCAATTTTTGAGCTTTGTTCCTGCTTCTTTTTCTCTAACTTTACAAGATAAACTTACCAACTACAAATAATTTTAATACATTCAGTGATTGAGGGGAAAAAGAAATTCGCATATCTCAGATTTGATATTTTCAAGTTTCTTTCATAGCATGAAGTGTGATTAATGGGATGTTGTCACACTTGACTCAGTGCTACACATTTGAAAAGGCATGAGATAAGAATATTAGTGATATTTATGAGTTGAGGTGACTCTGAGAACTGTGGCGCCAGAAGTTTTGACTCCTTGTTAGTGCTTCACCTAAATGAAACAAGTCAAAGCATAAACTCCAGCCATGGAAGGTAACTCCCATACTGGATATCAAATTAACCACTGTTTGTGTTACAAGATCCACTGATAATAAAGTCAAGCAATGGAAATATATGGAAGATATTTGTCCTAACAAACGGCACGTTAGATAGGGATCACAGAATCACAGAATCACAGAATTGCAGGGGTTGGAAGGGACCTCAAGAGATCATCGAGTCCAACCCCCCTGCCAGAGCAGGTTCCCTACAGCAGGTTGCACAGGTGGGCGTCCAGGCGGGTCTTGAATATCTCCAGGGAAGGAGACTCCACAACCTCCCTGGGCAGCCTGTTCCAGTGCTCCGTCACCCGCACCGTGAAGAAGTTCTTCCACATGTTGGTGCGGAACTTCCTGTGCTCCAGCTTAAGGCCATTGCCCCTTGTCCTGTCCCCACTGACCACCGAAAAGAGGTTCCCCACCTCCATTTGCCTCCCACAACTAAGATGCTTATAAACATGGATCAGGTAAGGATGGTAGCACTGTATCCACGACTTGATTAAACTTTGTTAATTAGAAATGTTGTAGCTTTCAAGAAACCTAGAGGGATAGAAACTCCCATTCACATTTCTTTCTTCTAACAACACCATTGCATTTATTCCAAGCACTCCACAATTACTTAACATATCAGAACAATGATTCTTCCACTGTACTTACGTGTTTTTTAACATTTTAAAGTATTGTTCAAAAAATTGAGAAAATGCTATTTGGCTTTCCTTGGAAATACTTGAGAAGGTTTGACTCAATTCTAATTTTGGCTTGTATGACTATGCTTATAAAGTTTTCCTGTTCCTCTGTGCATATATGTTTTCTCTCTTAGCTTTCCAGACTAGAAATGGCAGTTGTCATGACAACATAACACATTTACTGCTCTTGTATTCCTATGATTTTTGCTTTCTTTTTGATGGCAGCAGCTGACAGCCTGTTTTAGAAGCACGAGTATATAAAGTTATCCCCTTGTTTTTTGTTTTTTTTTTGCATGTGGCTGATTGCAGAAAGTAGTTGGTTAACTAAGCCATAATTTGATCCCTTCCAAAACACACCAGAGAAAAGTTTTCCCGCAGAAATCTAAAATGAACACTTGTTGTCCAAAAGGCAGATTTGTTACTTGGTGTGCAGTAAGCCATTCTCATACACAGAGAGGATATATTGATTTACTGCAAAGCTGTGCAAGTTTGGGTGATAGGTGGTCTCCCACAAAAGTAGCACACCCCAAGATTTTCGTGAAGTTATTTTATACATACTCTTATCACTTGATCACTACTACCTCTGTCCTACAATTGATCAGTTAAAGATAAGGCTAATCTCCCTTTTTGCAGGCTAAGCCAGTCATGCTTATTAACTTCATGTCTTTTGAAGATGCTCCTACCTTTAAAGACAAGTTTAGCTGTTGCACTGTGATTAAGACTTCCTCTCTTTAGTCACTTTAGCAATTTCAAGAATGGTCATCCTGACCTAGATAAAAGTACATATTTGCTGTATCTGAGGATACACATACAAAGATTTGTACAAAGATTAGTTTTAACTTCACTGACAACATGTGCGTAGTACACCAAAAAATAGAGGCTATTCCAGATAGAAGATGAAAGTTTACAGTTACAGTATATGTTGCACTGATAGGTACATGAAATTGAGTTATGTTATAAGCTAATAGTTGCTCTGAAAATCCAGCTTGCACATTGAAATGCATTTTTTACAAATATACTTGAAGTGTCTTGTATGTGATAATCTTGAAAAGTTTGTACAGGACACAGATGAATTGCTGAGTTTTCCATTAATTTTTAAACTTTGTTAGATTTAATTTTCTTTTTCTGCACAGTCCTTTCTTTTTCACCATGTTACATAGTCATGTTCTATTAATATTTCTAGAGACTGACATTTCATAATTCGTAGTCTAAAAAAGTTGGTATGATTCATTGTTACATTTTTCCTTCACTAATTGCATTAATAATAATTTCATCTTAAATGTCTGCTTCTGATTATGTCCACATAATAATACTTCTAGGACTAGTAATTGTTGAGTAATTTCCCCTTCCCCTTCCCTTCCCTTCCCT
>WBMW01005773.1:220819-238078 GCA_013396635.1 Penelope pileata
CCTTCCCTTCCCTTCCCCTTCTCCTTCCCTTCCCTTATTTTAGTAATTGCAATTCAAAATGAACAAAATTAAAACAATGTGACCTGTCTAACTATTTTCAAATTTTATAAATACTACTTGGGCCAGAAAAATAAGGAAAATGCAGGAGAAAATGATAACAGAAGTAGTTGCAACAAAACAAATAATTTATTATTATTAATAATAATAAGCAATAATAAGTATCAAAGCATCAAAATGAACAATGAAAATGAAAACTTCCAAACTTTTAAAGCCCTGTAGCTTAAATCTTCCTTTGAAGTACTGTTCTGTATGCATCTGGCAGATAATGCACAGAAATTTTAGTGAAAGTAAGTGTTTTCAATATTTCACCAAATGTATTTTCTTACCAAAAAATATTCAATACTGTAGTGAGTTGTCCACATATATAGGAGAATGTATGTAGAAAGAAAAGATTAAAATTGTAATGAGCATCAGTACGCCATTGATATTTTAGGAATGCAAAATTATCCGAGTAATTGAAATACAGAATAACAGTCATAATCAACTGATTGTGAATCAGGTGCAGAAGAGGAATTTTAAAGATACAATGCTAGGATTAGTACTCTTAGTTAAGTAACACTCTAAAGAAAATTTCCATCTATTTAGGGATGATTCACTAAGAAGAAAAAGTAGCAAAAAGTCTCATATGAGTAATTCATCGTGAAGTATTGGTTGAGCATTTCAGGGAGTGCATATTTCCTTTCCCTGCAAACTTTGCCTCCCTTATATCCTGCTAATGTCTTGATTATGGCAATCATGCTCAGTTGGTTTGATTGTTACGCCGAAGAAATGAAGTGGCTTTGTCCCAGCACAGTCTGGAGAGGAGTCGTAGCAAAGTCTGTCTTTTTTCACACCCTTTCATGGAAGTACCACAGGTACAATGTTATCATTGTGCCACATTTCCCAGAGGCTGCTTGTCCATTTGGAGGCAGGTGTACTGAAGCAGTACTACACAGACGCGTAAGAAAAAGTGATGGATTGTGACAAGGTGACTTTTTTCTTCTCTTTTAATGAGTCTTCATTTTATTTTTTCCATCTCCCAAAATGAGGGCCCCAGAGCAATGCTGAGCACAGGTGTAGGATGATTTACATGTTAATGTGACACAAGCAGGCAGTAGTCACAACTAGGTACTTATTCTGCTCTAACTGAAAAAGCTCCAGTATGTCTGTCTTTCACTTCTGAGGTTCTCTGGTTGCTATTCAGGGAATAAACAACAACAGAAACACCAAGACCAAACAGAGTAGGAAATCTTGTCAGCAATGTACCCATGTCTCTGTCAGCCCCACAGAGTATTCAGCAAGACACTGCAGCAATATTTATTTCTTTGCTTCTCTGCATAATGCAGAGATGAAGCACTTAACGAAGACTGCAGGTGCCATGACTACCAAGTAAAAATACCACACATGAAAACTAAATTGCCAGGCAGATAATCTTCTGGGAGAGGTTGAGAGTGGGTTTGTGCTCAGTCTCATGCCTCCTGCCAGGGACAACAGGGAGTGCAGAGGGGCATCAAGGTGTTAATGTGGCCATTAGCCTGGAGCAGGGCATGTCATGACCCCAGGGGCACAACATAAGACCATAAGAGTCTGTGCAACGATGCCTGCACATCACAGGATACAGCCCCTTGTGCTGACCAGAGCTGGGGGTAGCAGGTGGGGATTCGAGGATGGTGGGAGCTGGCTGGAAGTTTGTGATCTCCTACCAGACATACAGTCACAGAAGGAGCGTGTCAGCTGGCAGCAAGAGAGGAGGGACAAGTGCTGGTGTAGGAGGTATCTGAGGAGTTGAACTGATCCAGAAGTAGGAGACAGTGCACAGAGACACCCATTTACTGAGACCTGCTGTTGCTTGAGATTTGTTGCTGGCCTAGGATCTGCATCCAGGATGGTATGGAGACATTGCAGAGGGCTTGTCCAGCTCATGAACCTTCATTGTCAATAATAATGATGAGGGAAACTTTTATCACAGCATGAATGACTGTAGGGTTCTGCATGTTAAGGTGTACATAAAGGGTGTGGGGCGCAGGGTTGTTCCCCAGGAGATATCTGGAGCATGTTAAAGGTAGTTTATGATGCAGGTGATGGATGTGATCAGAAGTGCTTGCTGAACTTGTTGCTACCACATAAGAAATAACTAGTCTAAGATGGGAAGATTGGTTGTAGTCTTGGTTGTATTGACCCTAATATAGGGGAGGGCTCAGCTGACTACATATCTCCTTTAGGATGAGCACACTTTCGAATTGAGCTTTAGACTCCAACAGTATTCACTAGATTCCTGTTGTCCTTGAGAAGTGTAGACACCTGATTTGTTGATGTGCTTGTGTAACTCGAGGCATTTGAATCTGGAGCTGATTCCTATCCCATAATTCAGTAATTACGAGACAGCACAGCAGCTTTGAAAGCAGTTTAGAATATTAGAATAATTGCTGAAAAGAACACATGCACGTTTGTACGAATTGGTCATATGTATCATAAAATGCAGTTCATTTGCCACTTCTGTTACAAGGATTCCATTCCAGGTTCCATTTGAGCTGTGCAAAGGTGTGGGCCTGGTTTGATACAACACAGAAGTACATACAAGGTATATACCCCCCAGAAGCAGTAACTGGAGACCAGGCAGCATCTCAAATGGCACAAAATGGCTACATTAAAGCAGCTGAGCTGATCCTTTATCACCATAGGTGAGGATCTCTCTCTGAAATGAAGATGATAATCCGTAATTTTCTCAGTAGTATAGTATGAGGATAAACTAGTGTTTGCCACATGAATGTCTGAATAGGTAACTCAGATGATGAAATGATCTGAGACAAGTTCTTCCTTTTTGACTCACTTTTGCACATTTCAGATAGATGTGAACAGTTTCCGTTTAAAATAGAAGCATTGTCATGACTTACAATTTTTGTTAGAATGCAAAAGTCATCATTGGTCTTTGATACATATCAACTTTGCCAAAACACTTGGCAAATTACAGAGAAGTTAAAATGCTGGGAAAATATGTCAGAATCTAGCCAGGCAGCCTGCCTTAGTGCAAGGGGTGTGCATAAGGCCCCGTACCATATCAAGTTCACATCGGTCTTCCAAATGTGGCACGCATGGGACTGGAGTGCTATGCAGACCATGTGCTTGGCTGCACAAGAAGGAGTTTTACTGCCAGAAAACCCACCCTCTGTGGTTTTCAGCTTCTTGAAAAGGAGCAATGAAGCCTGGCACTTATTTTTCTCTTGAAATTTTTAGAAGCCAGATGTCAGAGAACTGTACTTGAGCTATTATATTAGAGTTCACTTTATATGTCAAATGCTAATTATGGGTCACATTATAGCATCTTTCAGAGGCCAATACTACTGCAGTGCATATTAAGAATATAAGTCAATGGGTTATTAGAAGGAGTCACATGTGGGCTAGAAAAAACTGAGCCAAATTTCCTGCTAGTAAATTTAAAGAACACTACAGGCCTCAGTAGAGATATTTTGTGTTCCATTTGCTGATTGTCTACCTTTTCATTTACCTGTTGAAGCAAAGCAGCTAAGATCTGCAATACACATTTTATTAACAGAGGCACAAATAAAATGGTAGCTAGGGGCTTTGTTTGTCTGTTAGTTTTAAATTTGTTTCCCAGAGGTAAATCATTGTCATGAAATATTTTTATTTCTGTGCTTTGTGGACTAGTTTTTCTGATTTCTGTGAAAAAGAAGGCTTTCTTCATGGCAAAGGTGTCAGAATACAAGTAAACCAACTTGTAGTTTTGTTTTGGTTTTGTTTCTCATCATTTAAGGAGGGAGGGGAGAGTCTCAACAGACTCTCATATATGTATTTGAGTGATTCTGGAGGTAGAAATAGCAGTACATTTTGTATGGCATGTTGAAATATTTTTGCATATGGAGGGGTTTTGTTTTTGAAAATACGCTGGGCTTGGTTGCTGAATTTCTCATGCCTTCTTCTTTTCAATTGAAAACAATCATTTTACAGAAGTGATTGACAGAAACTTTTTGTTCAATGTGACTTATCCTCTGTTTCTTTTCTCTTCCTTTGATTTTTTAAAAATAATATTATTTCCAGTGTTTCCAAATATAAAAACAAAACTGTTCTTATGCAAGCAGCCCCCTGGAAAAGACCTGCTAATTACAAAACACAAGATGGAAAACCTTTTATGAATTTGCTCATGTTAGCTTTGCTTTGTGCTTTTGAGGCACTCACATTTTAAATATTTTGGAAAAAAAAATGTGTTTCATTATTCTGAAGGTGACAGTCTCTTGCAGGCTCTGCAATTTACTGCACTACAGTACACTGAGGATATGTGCCCTTAGGAATCATTTAATCCAAACTCAGCTGTTAAAACATAGGTTTACAGTCTAGTTATCTAGGTTGAGCTACAGTCAGGGCATACAGATGTGCATTTACTGAGCGTAATACATCTCCTCTTAAAAGAAACTTCTAAACTAGCCAAAATTAATCACTCTTTAGAAGTACAGACCTCTTGCTGTTGTCTACTTGCCTTGACTCCCACTACAAAGACCTAATTTTTAAATGGCTAAAGTTAGATGAAGTGAATCCTTAATGACTATCTTAAATCTGGAAATTCATCTGATTCCTTACTTTATCTTTCAATACATCCGTACCCAGTAATATTTAGTCTCCATAGTAGATCAGATACCTCTAAGTAAAAAATTTCTTCTCCAAATTCCACATTTTTTATATAGTTACAATGTAATATCCAAGGGCAAGCAACTGTAATATGATGGCTAACTGTGTACTAACATGGAGACATTGAGGATTTATTTATCACTCTTGCTTGCAGCAGTCTCACTGTTACAAAACAGGAGTAAAATGGTAAAGAATCAAATTTTTAGTGTTCATTGAAATGATAACTGCCATAGAAAAATAGTTATCTATTTCAAATCCTGAACAGAGTCAAGCTGGTTTTATTTTTAATTTTTAATTTATTTTTAAAATGTCTGCAATGTCAGTTTAGTTGCAAATTCCAGTTTTAATGCTCTGTGCAAATGTCCTAATACTGAGTGCTGAGCATGCCTGTAGACACCCCAGGCATGTATGAAGATGTGCGTACTTAGTTGCTGACTAGTAGGGACTCTGCATGTAACATATTTCTCAGTTCATTAACTAGATCAAATAAATGCACACTAATTTTAACTTTTTCACCCCCTAGAATTCTCTAGGACAAGCAATAGTTTAGGTGAATTCCTGTAAAGATGCAGAGAACTACAGACACATAGGCAGAAGGCAGTTGGTGCTACCCCATGAGCAGGGACAAGGAGAGAATCCTGCTCCCTGTCCATAAAATCAGTTTTTCATGATGTCAGGTTACATTTGCGAAGTGTCTTCCTTACCACAGCCAGAAAGGTAAGGACACTGCTGGCAAGAGTTTCTTCCATTCCTTCTCCAAAAGCCATTCATCCACTAAGGTTCCAGTTGGAAAAATACTGTTCAAGTATGTAATTAAAGACTGTGACATTATGCATATGCACAAGGGAGATGAATTAAGTTGCATGGGCTGTTTTCCATAGGCCCTGAGAAAACCATGATCCTAATAATTATAGCGGGTTAACAGTTGATTTCAGCCTGGATTCTTCTGTTATGTTAATTAGCCTTCCAACCAACGTATAGAGAGAACAAAATAAAATAAAAATGTGGACATCTGTCTGCACTGGTTATATTTCTTTTTCACTTTATGCACACCCTCACTGCAGTAATAAGGTCCTCTGGTTTTGTCCTATTTATATAATACAAATACTTGCATGCAATTTTCAGATTCATGTTCTTAATACTCATTAGATTTCCAGATGCTAGAGAGAGAAAAAATCCTGTCTTGTTTTGTTTAGCTTGTTTGTTTGGGTGGGCTTTGTTTTGCTTTGTTTTATTTTGTTTTTTTTATAGGTAAGACTGCTAATAATTGTTTTCTAAGTCAAAGGAATAAAAGAAACTGTTAGTAAATCTGATTTTGGTTGGTTTGTTTTTTTTCTGTTTTTGTTTTTGTTTTTGTTTTTTTTTTTCAGTCTATGTATTTTACTGAGGAGAGAATTAGAATTAGCAGAAAGACATACATAGCGCTTTACTGTTCTAAACCATGCCAAGCAAGCTGTCTCCAATACAGGTGACAATCCTTCTGGGGAAAGACAGCAACCTCAAAAGGGCATGATTCACCAATACAACTTCTTATAGGCAAAACAATAAGTGGCATTATAAGCCCGTGGCATTGGGCATGGCCAAAGAACACCCACCTTTTAACCTAACATCTGTCAGTCGTATAATGACCAAGCATCTTCTCTTTGTATTCTTTACAGGAACGTTGATGCTAAAAAACTGTGCATGGGGCTGTGGGTTATCCTATTCTCTTAATATTTATGATTTGAGTTATTTCATTATTGACAACAATTTGGAAACCAAAATTTTAATGTGGGGAGCACCACAACATGGTGACTAGTCTTGTGCAGAACCAACTGACTGGTACATCAATTGGGATGGGACCATACAGGTTGATATCCAATATGCAAACTTTAATATTTCTCATTCAGATAGAACAAAACATTATAATTGGAATTCTGTTAACATTTAAAATTGTAGCAGCTGAAAGGCTGAAATTCAGAGATTGAGCACAACAGCTCAAGCCCTTCAACTAGATTGTATTTGTCTTAACTGTATCACCTCAATCAATTACACTTAGTCTGATTTGACTCTATAATTTGTCTGATATAATTCGTTCAGAACTCAGTATACTTTCTATGGGACACACTGTGTGCGTTAATGGTGATGGAACAGGGACTATGGACTTACCTACAGGAGACCCCTGACGTGACACCAGTGCACATTGGGACTGCCAACACCCTGTCCCCCCTGGAGAAAACAACCTTTTGCACTGATTCCATCAATCACAAGAATCAGAAGATTATGATATTCTACTGCCAATACCCAAAACTGCCCAGTGAAAGACCTGGGGGGGCACTGGCAGACAAAGTCAAAACTATACGCTTAACATGACACATCTATAGAAAACAAAAGATCAATCCTCATGGCACGAGCTTGTTTGTTTCTCAGAAAACAAAAATGTAACGTTCAAATCTCTCAGTCTCTGCTGGGCAAAATGGATGGAAATTTCAAGTGTATGAGGGTGTTCTCATCTTGTAAATTCACCTGCAGCTGGCAACACAACAATGACAGCCCTACATGAACTGAGATAGAAACAAAGTAAAGTGGGGAAAAAAAAGCCCTATTAAAAGTTACATATTATAAAGGCATAGGGAATTTGTCAATTTGTAGAACGTTGTCTAAGAATTGCAATCCCTCTACAGGGCTGCTGAATTCCAGCCTTAGCACTTCCTTGCAAGGTGTGACAAGAATGCAAAGAGAGCAAATATTTCATTTAGTGACACCAGAAGTCATAACAACCTTTAAGAATGTTGAAACAATAATGGTGACCTGAATCCGCAGGGAGGAGGCAGAAATGAACACAGTGTGCAATATGCAAAACAAATTTCTCTTTTATGAAAAACTCAGGGAGTTGGAACCAGAAGGAGATAAAGAATATTTGTGAATTCAGAATTGCCTGAGTATTTGAACCTTTAGTCAGACTGCCTTGTTGTCCATAACCTGAGACTCGGTATTCATTTTCAGAATACAGTTGTATGTTGTATGGAACACCACGGTCAGGCATCCGCTAGAAGATGTACACATTTAGTATGCAGAAGTTGTGCTCAGAGGACTGAAAGAGGGGATGAAAAAGTTGAATTTGATGCCAAAATAAGAAAGACACAGTAAATTAGTGTAGGGAGACTGTTACAGCCTAGGAAGAATTCCCAAGAGATCAGTAACTTCCACTTCGACAACACACTGAGAGAGAGGGCACTCTTCATGCTTGTTGTGCTCCAAACACCATTCCATCCAACAATTCTGCTTTTCATAAAGTACAGCAATCCCTGTAATTTTTCTATGTGGTTTCTAGGGTTTCAAAGAAAAAGCCATTCTAACAGCACAAACAGGTACCACCAACAGAAGAGTATGACCATGCCCACAAGTCACATCCACAGGCCACATCCACTGGTTGCATCTGTAGGTAATGCGCCACGTCCACTGGCCACATGGCATGTCCAAGTGCCATGTCTATGTCCCACAGGGCACATCTATAGGCTGCTTCCGTGTGTCACATCATGTTACACGCTCACAGGACACATCCACAGACTACAGGCCACATTCATGGGCCACAAGCCACAGACCATATACATGGACCATGGCTATGATCATTTTCTTCTCAGAAAGAAATGCATTCCTTTCCCTTTTTTCCCCTTCCTTTTTCCTTTTTGTTTTTCCCCACAACTTGCAGCCTGGTAAGATTCATAATCCACCTTGGTGGTTCCAGTCTTTTCTCTACATTGCTTTTGTATCTTAGCTAGGTATAAACTGATGCAAACACCAGGTGGTTTTACTGAAATCTTGACTACTGTGGGGATTAGGGGGCTAGATAGAAGTAAATGTAATGAAAGACATAAGATCATTTTCACAGGAGCAGAAAAGAGATATGCTTTTGGGTATGCTGCAGTGAAAGCAGTAGCAGAACTAGTGACAGACTTGATTCATTAGCTATATTTAAAGGAGGAATCAGAGGGAAAACAAAAACAAAAAAACATCAGATTTTCAGTCAAAGTCTTCTCTTCCCTCCTCAGGATGATGCAAAAAACAATGAGGTTGTCTTTCAGCTTCCTCTTCTTCACATTTTTTAACCTAAGTGTCCTCAGCCTCTCCTCACAGGACACACCTTCCAGTCCTTCCACCAGCTTTGTTGCCCTCCACCAAAAGCTTTTGAGTACGTTAACATCCTTTTTACATTTTGGAGATGAGAACTGTACACAACATCCAAGGTGTGGCAGCACCAACACAAATGTATCCCAAATGCAGCTTGCCTTCTCGACTGTCAGGGCACACTTGTGCCAACATGTTGGCTCATGCTGAGCCTGCTATCACTAGTACTCCCAGATCTCTTTCTGCTGAGCTGCTTTCCAGTCGCTTGTCTCCCAGTACGTGTCTGTTTCCAGCATTATTCTGTCTCAAGCGGAGAATCTGGCATTTTCCATTCTTGATTTTCATGCCATTGATGATTGCCTAATGGCAATCTATCTAGAATCCTTTACAAGGCCTCTCATCCCTCTATGGAGTCAACAGCATCTCCCAATTCAGCATCATCAGCAAACTTGTTNCTTTTCAAAGAACAGTCTCCTATTTTTTGCAGTTTTTCAACTTAACTGGGTTGTTTTCAAGGAGGGTTTTGTTAACTTAGCATGTCTTAAAATTGCATTGGCTAGATTTGAATGTGAAACAGTTGTACCCAGCAATGCTATCAAAATGTTTATAAAATAATTGAAAAAAATATATATATATTTTTTTTNTCATCAAATGAAGCATTTGGGAAAAAAAAAAAAAAAAAAGCTTATTCAATTCTAGAGAGGTCACTGATCTCAACTCTCAACCCCTCCTCTGGCATGTATGCTAGTTCCTTTATGATATGCATTCAGAGAGCCAAGTAAAACAGGGACCTCAAAAGTCACAGGTTCAGCCCTTCAGTCACAACGATCATATTCATACCAATAAGCTTATTTGTATTTCTTGTATGATAAATGATTCCAGCTGTAAAGCTCAGTGGTAATGCACTCTGACAACCTTCACTCAAACAACTAAAGGAACAGCACAGCTAGAATTGCTAATGTTCAGTGGAGTTAACACTGGAAGATGACTAAAATTTACTAAAATCACCATCACTGGGAAATAGAAAGTTTATTTTTTTCCAGAATATTTTTGTATGACATTTTCTGATATTTAATTAGTTCTGTTAATGATATCTAAATCCAGGCACATTTCTACCTGTGACATCTAATTATGGCATTCTAATTTCTGCCTCTGAGAGCAACGTGGCTCCTGTTCAGTGTTGGGGGTCTTTTTCTCCATTTCCTCTTCTTAGTTTTGAGTTTTGAAGCCTGTGAGGGTAAAGGAGGATTCTAATGACACCCTCCAGGGTAGCCTCCTTTGAAGGCTAAGACCAAGAGCTTTGATTTCAGGTCACTCCCTATGTGGCTGCCTTTAAAGTTCATCTAAATTAACATTCAACAATATTTTTGGAAGCTTTGACTGCCAGGAAAAATCATTACAGTAGAATAATAATGCAAATAAACTTTGCATAGTCCCATTAAATCATTAAATGCCACATTGCTCGGTAACGCGAGTGACATTTCATTATTTCTAAAGCGTCAAATGTATCTTTGTGCTCACTGCCAGTTTCATGGTATTAGTGCTGGTGACAGAATGTGATAACACTGGAACAAGCAATGAAAGTGTCCTAGGGCTTATATAATGCCTGCAGATACCTGAAATGAATGAAGAATACAGAAGTAAAGGCATCATAAAAGAAATGTGTGGGACTTCTTAGAGCGTGTTCAAAAAATTGGTCCAGAATGTCACTGATATTTGTCTATTGTCCTCTCGCTGACAAAATTGTAAGGAAAAGATTAGTCAGCTACCATCTGGAGAACATTCGCAGACGTTTGGTTTTGAATTTCTTCCTCCACATTTTTCTCCTTATAACCCGTATAAAGATTGAAGAAGCCCTTTTTAAGGGTACTGTGCTATGCACTTGAATGTACAAGGAGTAAAACTGAATTAAACCAACACCAACAAAAAATATTTGGCTTTTAAATAAGGCTATCTGAAGCCCAGAGGCATCTCTGAGAAGAAGGCAAATTCTTAAGAACTATGAAGGCATTATTGTATTCTTTTAATGAACTGTTAAAATGTTTATTTAAAAGAGAAAAAAAGTATGTAAAGCATGGCGAACAATAAGAAAACTGGCTTAGGAACATCAGAGAGAAAATCAGTCCATACATTTAAAAGTTGCCGTTAGAAAAAGGGAAAGCAATCACCTGATTTTAAATGTAATCCAATATTCTAAGGGAAGCTGCATATCCTGGAGAGACTCTGGAAAGGTGAGCAAGCTGGTTACCTGTCTATGTACAGAGACTATCAGGATCTCCAAGCCAACATGAAGATAATTTTCTGCTATTTTAGTTTATTTTTGAATTAAGTTAGATCAGAATCAAGAAATCTGAGAAGTTCTAGTGTCTACCATTGGGAATTAAAACCTCTATTTGATGAAAAAAAAAGGACAAACAAAAAAAGGTAAATATTGTTTCTAAGGTAAATATTGATCTTTCAGGGTTTGAGTACACCAGTCTTGTATTAGCCTCATAATAGCAATGCCACTATGCCCATCAAGTGATGCAAGCTAGAGTGAATATGAGCATTAAAAACAGTTTATGATGGCCTGCAATTCACTGACATTTCATGGACCACTTCTTAGCCATCAAAATTACATAAGCTTTAATTTGACTTCTGGAGGTTTGAAAGAAAGAGTCAATAACTGTCTAATCCAGTTGTGTTTGTGGGATGACGCTGAGCAGAATTTGGTAATAAGTTATGAGATCCAGCTTTAGGCCACAGATCTGTGTTTCTGTGGTCTCTTGACTGACACTTGTGCACTGTGACCCAAGCACACATTCCCAAAATCTTTGCTGACAGAAGAGCACAGAGATTTGATTGAATCTCAGATTATTTGATTCTTGCCTTCAGCCTACTTTAACTGTTAGCTGTTTGGCATGTTGCCCACCCTGTCTGGCAACATTGCCTATCTTGTAACAGAAGGTACACTACTGTTCTCGCTAGACTCTATTTTCAAAATAAAATAGGTAAGGATGTCAGTAATTAATAATAACCAGCGCACTTTTCTTCTTCAGATCTCACAGGCTTTTTATAGGAAGGAAGTAAACCCAGAATCCATTGACTTCTTGTACCTCTTATTGTAATTCCATAGCATGTGTCAAGGTATTTTGTCCTCTTCTTCCTGTCATCTATCAGGTAGAGTATCGAACCATAAGGTTAACGCAGAAACCAAATGGCTTCTAATCAGCAATTAAGACCAATCAAAACAACATATCTTAGCCATCTGAAAAGCAGTCCTTGGAGAATAATTTCTACACGTTTAAAACTAGTTTTCTGCAAGCATTAGAATATTGATCCCACCACAGTCCACAAAGTACCAAGCACTTTGGATTCAGGAGTGTCCTTAGGTACTTCACCCTTGAATAGGGCTTCTGTGTTCCTGCTATTTCTTGTCCACACTCTCTAAAACATGAGATGATTAGTACAGTACTGAGTCACTGGAATCACTGACCGTCTCACACCCTTATTGCAAGGAAACTTTCACAATTCTCCTTGCTATAGCAGAAATTCAGCACAGTGCGTACCTTTGCTCGTATGTTCCATTCAAGTGTTGAACACAAATGATATCTTTAAATCCCATTGAATTTGTCTAATTCCCAGGTCTCAGTGATTTCAGTACATTGCATGAGTGCGAAGTCTGACATGTACCTTATGTCTCTGGTAAACAGTTATGCTTTTAAATCAGACAGAAATTTTTCTCGTAAATGGAATCAGTAACAGTCCGTGCCCAGCCCTGTGGAATTTCCAGTGCAACATTGCGAAGAAACACGCGGAAAATTACCTTTGTGATTAAAACTCAGCCAGTTGGAAGCCCTCGGGTCTGCAATATCATTCAAACTGACAGAATAAAAACGTTTGACCTGATCTGTCACATTGCAGCACTCAGCATCCATTTATGACGGTCTGACATCATCCCATCAGACAGCTTCTCACACTTGAAGAGTTGTGAGGAAGTCCTGCACTGTCTCTGTAAGTACTTAACCTGTGGTGCTGAAAGACTGGTTCTGAACCACAATCTCAGCTCTTCATCTGAGAGAAAATTAGAAAAGAAAATTAATGTGAAGTTCACAGAACTAGGAATGTGGAAGCTTCTCAAGCACTTATGTCACTTAGGAAGTACAAGCCTATTTCTAAAGTAAAGTGAGACCTAGAAGAACAAACCCTATTGCTTTTCTCAAGAAAATTGAACCTGGGGGTTTCAAAATTATGACTGCAGGGAAATTAAGTTCCAAATCCTGATTTGTTAGGTCACATAAATACTACTTGAAATAATTTTCTGGAGTTGAGAAGCAATAGTCACACGACAAGGGTCTGAGGAAACCTTACCTGTTCCATCTCCAGGTGACTTCCTTGACAAAAAAGCACACATGCACCCATGGGGCCACCCATAGACAATGAATTCAGTCTGGTCCAGCATGTTTTCCACCAAATAAATCATTTCAAATCTGATTTCCACTTTAGGAAATAACTGAACAAAATTATTTTAATCTTTTAATCTCATTTTATTTTATTTTATTTTATTTTATTTTATTTTATTTTATTTTATTTTATTTTATTTTATTTTTTTGTTTTATTATGCCTGAACACATGGAGAAACTGGGTGATGGGAGTCCCCAGTTTCAAAATGTAAAAGAATGCATTATTAAAGTACCCTCTCCATAAGCTCCTGATCCTTCTCAACAAGATCATAGAATCATAGAATTATAGAATCATCAAGGTTGGAAAAGACCTCCGAGATCATCTAGTCCAACTGTCCATCCACCACCAAGATTGCCCATTAAACCACCACGCCACGTTCCTCAGTTCCACATCCAAACATACCTTGAACACCTACAGGGACAGTGACTTCATCACCTACCTGGGCAGCCTGTGCCAGTGCCTGACCACTCTTTTGGAGAGATGTTTTGCCTAATATCCAACCTGAATCTCCCCTGACACAGCCTGAGGCCATTCGCTCTCATTCTGTTGCTTGTTAGCCAGGAGAAGAGGCCAACGCGCACCTCACCACAGTCTTCTTTCAGGCAGTTGTAGAGAGTGATGAGGTCTCCCCTGAGCCTCCGCTTCTCCAGACTAAACAATCCCAGTTCCTTCAGATGCTCCTCCTTCAGACTTGTGCTCCAGACCTCTCACTGCTTTATTGCCCTTCTCTGGACACTCATCAAAGTCTTGATGTCTTTTTTGTAATGAGGGGCCCAAAACTGAACACAGTACTCAAGGTGTGGGTGCACCAGAGCTGAGTACATTGATGCATTGGAGATAACATTGAACACTTTGAACGAAAAATTCTCCTGCTATTCCAAATGTGCAGGAAAAAAAAAAAAGGGCAAAATAAAAAAAAAAAAGTGCTGCTTTCATGGTCTTAGCAGCATAGCAAGATCTTTGGCATGTCACAGTAATGCAAATTGCATCAGTATCAAAGTAGTTACCTGGTAATTAGTTCAGTTTTTAAAATGTATTCGGTGATACTTATCTAGCAAGATGGGACAACATGTATTTGTACAACAAAGAACAAGTGGACTCTGATCGGTGAGAGGCTTGGAAATGACTTGTTTGCAGCTCATTGATTCATCAGCTGTAGTTTTCAGTTGTTGTCAACATACTGGGTACTTGGCTGTGGGGTCTGTTCAGTAACAGCTAAGAACGTGATTGCTGCAGCCTCATCCTTGCTTATTTGTGGGCAGAGGAAAGGTGTACTCTATCTCACAGCCCCAGCCTTCATCCCCACTGGGGGGTGTATCAGCACACCAGTGACGTATGCAGCTGAGTTTAGAAACCAGCTGTGGGTCTTACGTGATTACCACCATGTATAGAAAAGTACTAATCTTTTAAGTGACTATTTTGTTTGTTTGTTCTGAGAGCTGAGTCATCCTTGGGGAAAAATTATTTTTTAAAAATCCACCAATAAGCATAAGCTCCTTATCTAATAGAAGATGCTTTTGGTTTGGTGATTTCACTGCTTTTATGATAGGACCAGAAATCATGGGCACAACACCAATCCATACAGCAGAAAGTGTGACCGACAGCTACCATTGCAGTGAAAGATGGCTTTTCCCTCCCCTTTGTATTCTTTATTAAAAATAGAATATATTTAAAAAAAAAAAAAAAGAAACAACCAAAATTAGTATGTATGTGCTCGATACCAAAGACTTAAACAATTTAGAATAAAACTCTTATTGCTCCAGACAGTTAAGAATGAGCCCCTTTGTGTACGAGGTAAGCAAGAACAGGCCCCCTTGGTATGGAGGCATGAAAAAACAATCTATGCGACAAGGAGGTGCCAACAAGCAAGATATGTACCTCAACATCTGTACCACATACAGGCAAACTGAGAGACCAACAAAGACCCTTTGCAAGAATTCCTTAATTTAACAGTATCAGTATATGTGTAACATTAGGTTTTAACATGTATGACAATTCTGGGAAGAAGCAGGAGCTTCACAGAAATTGTATGAATATTCATATGTTGAATGTATATAATGAATGTAATTTAGCTCTGGTGTATGCATGCTAGGTGGAGAGAGCACCATACACCCAATGCTGCTATAAACCAATGTTGGCTTTTTAAACTCTCACTTGGTTTAGAGAGTTTTCTTGGTTATGATTTTTGGTAATGAGCTCATAGTGCAACTGGATGAATATCCACACTTTGGAAGAGAAAATGAATTGTCTCTTCAAACTTCTAATTCAGACATGATCATGACAGCCACTAAATATCCATGAAATGCAGCAAAATCGGAAAAAATTTCAAAACGGTTTATGAACAGTGGCTCACATCCTATTCAGTTTCCAAATAGTTACATGAAGACTGTTCTTTTTACTGAGGCACAAAAGATAAGTACAGCTTCATTGTGTATCTGTGCACCTGTGCTAAGGAGGTGCCAGTCACTCCAAACATTTTAAACTCTTCTCAGTTAGGAGCACTTGGGGACAATTGTTCAGTGTGAGCTCCAAGCAGACTAGTTGATGCGCATCAAAACAAACAAACAAACAAAACCCAAACCAAACCAAATCAAACAAACAAAAAAAAAAAAAAAGAAAAAAGAAAAAAAAAGAAACAGGAAACAAAAAACAAAACAAAAACAAAAAACCACCATGAAACACTGCATAAATTATGCAGCTGAAAGGAAATAGAGGTAGCTAGAAGCCCTGGTTGCTTAATCTCATTGCTCAAAATAAATTAGAAATACACTTCAAATCCTGCTTCTCATGAAAAGGATGTTCTCTGCTCTCAATTTTTAATCACATTGGAAAGATCTGATTCATGTCCAATCATTGAACTCAAGATATGATAAATAGTTAGAAAGTCCTTGGTATTTTATGTTTATCTTGCTCTTTCTGAAGACAAAGTAACCAGGTTTAAATATTCTCTAGATGTGAAGTGACTGGGGAAGGTCACATTTTTGTACTAAGGAGAGGTGGACAGACTAATTTACTGCAGTCTAAAATGTGACCTCTTTCCCAAATGAATTGCAGAAATTATATTCTTAACAGTAGCTCCATGGCATTTCATACCTGTCAGCACAGCACTTTTTCCTTCTCTCATGAATGAGATTTAAGTTGAAATGAATAGAGAAATCTCTAAGCATACAGAAGTAAGCCTACACTTGCAACAGAGGTAAGAGGTAAAAGCACTTGATTTCTTATTTGATATCACTAGGACATATATCTGGTTTCTTCAGCACTTTCCACAGTAATCATTCTTCTTCCCAGGCACAAATGTCTGCAAGCCATAGTATCTGAATAAAAACTCAAATACATCTCACAGCTGGAGCAGGGAAGAGGACTAAGAGGAACTGAATGTTCAGCACCACTACCTTGTTCCAATCCATCATACAGTCTGTATGCTGCGGTTTCAATACTACAACATTTTAAAATTATCTTACATTGTTTCTTTAGTATTAGTCACTACCTGTGGTACAACATACGGGTGCATTGCATTTTACAGCTTCCTAGAAGACAGATCCCCACCCAGAGGGTTGTAGAGTACGCTAGAATTTATATAAATATGACTGCAAACATAAACAAGAAATACAGAGTAGACACCACCTCTAAGGAATGAATCACAACTAAACTAAGCTAAAATAGATAAAGAAAGCACATGAAGAGCAGAAGTTAGGAAGCAAATGAAGACAGTAAAGGAGTGGGTGTAAAATGAAGCTGAAACAGAAACATAGGTGACACCATGGAGTTTTGCTGAGCTGGGAAAGCAAGAATGAGGAACTTAAATGTAATGCAGTAAGTCACCAGACTCAGGGAGGGCATTTTAAAGGAGCCTTTTTACAATGCAGGCCAAAGTAAAGCTGTCTCTTCTGCAGACTGGACTTTTGCAAAAAATATTTCCACAGAGATGTTCTGGTTATTCCAAAATAGAAATAAACATACTGGCAGTTTTATTATCAGTTCAGTTATCTCTCCTCTCCTCTCCTCTCCCTCTCCTCTCCCTCTCCT
>WBMW01005773.1:238453-261341 GCA_013396635.1 Penelope pileata
CCCCTCCTTTCTTTTTAATTACTTTTTTAAAAGCATATTCTTGTTTCATAATGTGGCATATGCAAAAAAAGATATCCACAGCTGCAGCTATCAATGCGAAGTAGTCCATTGCATTTCATATTAGGCTTGAGCTGAAAGGAAGAGTAGTGTATGAACTACCATGCTCATTTTGTGTAATTGCATGATATTTGTTGGAAAAAAAATCTTTCCTTGGAAATCTGGTTATGTTATTCATTTGTGGTATGATGGATTCAAATTTAAACTCCATCTTTGTCTGATTTTGAGAATCTGAAGCTAATGTTTTTGCTTTTCTGTTAAGGAGCCCTCAGTGAGCTGAAATGTAGCAACCCTCTTTCTTCCATGGTTTCATCAACAGACAGTCTATCAAATATTTAATGTTCTAAACCAACTGAAACTTCTGCCAAGTGATTTTTTTCATTGAACCATATTATTGAACCATCGCTAAAAAACAAACTTGTAATTAAACTCTTTGCATTGCTACAGTATGCCTGTTCTGTTCTTCAATCTTTGTTTTAAGATGTGATATACATCCCAGTGGCTACACAAAAGATCCAAAGGGGATGGTCCATTTACAACACGGAGTGCTTGTTATTTAATTTCTCATTATAAAGACAAATGTCCTCTTGGAAATCAAGAAAATATGTTACCATTAAATCACAGTTTTATAGGCATGTTGCTGAATAATTGAATAGTCTATGTGTCACAAAGGAATACTCACATATAGATGTCAAAGTCTGTAATATTTTGTGTCCAAATGTTAAAGAAAGAAGTGAAGAGGAATAATTTTATTTGTCTTTCTGGTTAAAATTTCTGAGAGTCCATCATATGATAGATGCAAAGAGACACTAATAATTCTTCAAGTAGCAAAACAAATCGTACTTACAAACTCAAAGAAATGCATCTCTAAATGTGTAGGGCCTATAATGCTAATAACAAAAAAGTACACTTTTGGAGAACCCACTTTCACGAACATCACAGTTTAGTGCATGATTTATGAAAAGCTGCCTATAATATAGTGTGATGTCAATATGTTTCAGTACAACACGTTCCAAAGCTAATCAAAGACTCCATTGCTAATCATGAATGTGTTTTATATCAGGATGACTAGGACAAAAAAAAAACAAAAAACAGGAACATCTGGAAACATTTTGGAAAAATTGGAAAAATTCTACAGACACAAAATTGCTGCACTGAATGAATGTCCTGTGCTCACTCTACTGAGTAACATTGCTGTCAGTAAGAACTAATTTTCATACAAATCTTTGTATGTGTACCCTTAGATATAGCAAATACGTACTTTTATCTAAGTCCAGATGACCATTCTTGAAACTGTTCAAGTGATTAAGTAGAGGAACTCTTAATCACAATGCCAAGACTAAACTTGTCTTTGAAGGTAGGAGCATGTTGAGAAAACCTAGTTAATCAGCACATCTAGCCTTCAGGAAGGGAGATTATCCCTATCTTTAACTGACAAATTGTAGGCCAGAGGCTGTATTGCGGTAGTGGTCAAAGTATAAAAAATATGCATAAAATGGTGTCACAAAAATCCTGGGGTATACTAGCTTTGTAGAAGACTACCTAGCACACAAACTTGTGCAACTTTACAATAAATCAATATCACATTTCTGTGTATGAAATTGGCACAGGAGTTAACAAAACCGCCTTTCAAACTGCATCTTACTCTTCAAGTACACTTGCTGCACACACTGCAAAAGAACCTTCTATGCCATTTCCTCTGTTAAAAAAACTGGAGCAACATGAAAAAGCTAACACAAGTCTATTATTTTACCCTTGTTTGAAATTATTAAAAAGAAAACAAGAATTAGTCCCACTGAACCTTTTGGGAATAAAGTCTTACCCTGACCTAGATGGAGTAACTGAGGACGAGGTAAGTTTCCAAAGGCTGTTTTCCTCTATCCCTATTCGCACTGACAGATGTGATACCTGCACACTGAAAGTTGTGGTATGAGTTAGCTATGCCAAATACAGCCTAAGCCAGCTCTAGCTATGCGCTGTAAGCAGACACAGCTGAGTCTGATCCTTCAGCTGGAAAATTGTGTATATTGAATGATTTGTAAAACACTTGGACGTTTTATAGGCAGAACAACCAATAATGATTAATAACGAAGACAATAAATAACCAAAACTGTGTGCTATGAGTTGTAATAACATAAGAGTTTTTATTATTATTTTAAAAGTCAACAGAGTACTGTTCTTTCAAATTATTTTCTTAAGAGCTTTATCGCTCCACTGAGATCTTACCAACCACACTTACCTCAGATCTATCACTTAAACATATACAAACCTGCATTTGCCAGGAGCGTGAAAACTAAGTTTTCTAGAGGCTGCTTCAACTGATAAGTGGTATCAATATCTATTTTCTCTTCATTAATTCTTTATCTTATGCATAACCACTGCTGTCTTCACTTGGATTTCTAATTTTTTGATCTTCAAATCTAACAGTAGGACTAAGTGCTCTAGAAATTAAACCCTTTGTTCCTGTTAGAGATTTTCATCAGAAAAATTTTCTCATGAGAGCATAGAATTTAGAGCTGATCTCTTTTCTGAAAATACTGTGATTGCTGCTGTTGAAGGAGTGATGACTGAACCAGAAGAACAAGAATAGTTATCCTAAAATGTACAATCCTAGCTAGGACTATAATCCGTAGTTTAAAGCCAGCGATGTATACTTCATCTGGAAGGAAGCAAACATCTCTTACTGAGTAGGTGAGCTAAACACATTCCAGGAGTATCCTCCTACATAAGAGAGTCTACACCAAGGTGCCCAGACTAGGAAACTTGCTTCATTTCACATTACTTATGCATTCTTGTGTTCTGAATATTAAATGTCATCTAAGGCCAGACAGTGAAATAAATTCAAAGAGGCATTTGTTCTTCTCTGGGCTAGTAACACAGTGCCCCAGTTTAAAATGCTAAAGCCAAAAAAACAAACAAACAAGTAAACAGAAAAACCAACAGCAAAAAATAATGTTGAAGATTACTGACATGGCGAATTAGTGCATTTTATAAAATTCAAATATTTTTAAAAATGGAAGTGATAACAGTAGAAAATCCAGAAAGTTTTAGATTGGGGAGCTGAATAGAAACACTTTTAAGACGATGCTGAAAGAGCAAAGGGTTGAGTCTGTCCTCTAGATGTAGCATCCAGGAAGGAAAAAAAAAAAAAAGTACATTGATTCTTCTTGGGTCCTAAGAAGTCAAATAGTTCCCCACCTCACTTGCACACAAATTACGCTGTAAATTTTCCAGGAAGCTATTGCCGGCTTTAAAAGATATATAGAGATTACTAAGTTAGTGTCACTACTTCAGCATTTATATGCATATCCATCCAGTTCCCTAGGTGCTGGTCCTGTTAAAAGTCATCTTTTCTGTTTGGAAATGGAGTTGAATTCACATGTTTGACTTCAGCTCAAAGCAGCTCTGTAGCGAAGATTTGCTCTGTCATCCTGATTTATCTCATCTGCCACATACAACATTAATTTCAGTCCAAATTAAAGGCTATTATTTTTCTTACTGTTTTAATTAATGTGATCGTCTTTCATCTTAGGTATTTGTTTCAGGAGTTGGTTCTTTGCTCAAAATTCTTTGAAGTGTCATTTTTGCTTATAAAACAGTAGATTTGATTCTTTTTCATTCCTGGGTCAAAATTTTGGGGTAAAGAAATGTCTCCTTTCACCAATTTAACAATGCTATGTGACAGTAGCTTAGGGGTTTCATTTGCCTTTGGGCACTCATCACCAACTATGAAGGCATTGCTACATTGCTCATTGTTTATTTTTAGAAGGATATTGACAGCTTGAAAGTTCTTCAGGGGGAAGAAAATATACCCAGGAAACAGTGTTAAATATGACTATATCTTTCTCTAACTTCCCAAGTTTGCCATGATTTTGGCACCTTCATAGCTTTCTCAGGTATGCAGACAGCTGCAGCTGGACCAGTCTTCAGAAAAAGAACTAGAAAATGTATTATTAATAACATGGGTAGCTATAGCTTCTGTTGAAGATCCTCCGCACCTGCCTGTGCAACATAAATAATTGCACATTGCCCAGAGAATACCATAGCTAGACATCTGAGCTAGGCCTTCTGGGTTATAGTTTAACTTACTTAAAGAAAAATAAAATAATTTTAAAAAAAAGGTGGGACTTGCATATAGAAAACATGCCTTTTTGATCTAATGATATAGGACATTCACAAAATAACTCCTCACCTAGATCATTTCGGTCTTTAAGTTGTAAAATGCTATTTTAAAGAAAAATAGATAAATAGTTTTAAAGAAGAAAAGCAATTAAAAATGTTAAATGAACCTTTATAGCAGGGCAAAAAAAAAAAAAAGAGTTTAAAAAAGTATTGATTTCGTATGTTTCTTACAACTTATTCACATAGTTGAATGAAGTCACACCCTTGTCAAATGTTTTCCATAGTTTTTCAATGTATTTTCAGGAAAAAAAAGGTGGTATTCTTTTCTTAAACTCAATATATGAGGTACCATTTTGAAGAAAGCATCAACAACTTTTCTGTGATTCTAGCTTAGTTTTACCCACTCATATCTGTGCTAAATTACAGCCGCAGGATCGCTGCCAAAAATTTATCCTTTCTTGCCACTGTACTGCCTCAGTTCAGCCAGCCATTTTCAACAGGCTGAATTAAAATCAAAATAACTAATATATTTCTGAAATCTCTGAGGAACACCAGGACTGTTCCCAGTTCTATTTCTGATCAGATAATGTCAGTCTGTTTAGGAGTCTAAAAGATAATACTGAAGTGGATACATCTGCAGTGAAAGTTCAGCCCTCTCTAGCTTCATGATTTTTGGCAATGCAGTAACTAAAGACCTACAAAAACAAACAAAATGTAGTGATAAGGCTTTCTATGTATAATTCCATAAACAGCAGTCAACAGCAAAAGAAAATCTGTTTATAAGGTTGTGTGGGAGGAAAAAGAACCAGATGAGAAGGTGTTTTGAAAGTAAATTATGGAAAAAGGGTCACAGGAGCTTCAGTATTTGTGATCATATGAGCTCTATACTGACGAGGTTTGATCTGAAGGAACACTCCATTCAGGTACTGAAGTGCAATGGAGAAGTATTCCTCTCAGGCACTGATTTGATAACCAACATGGAAATTATATGCTTTTGTTCTGTTAGGCATACTTTCAAGCACAGCATGACAAAATCGCTACTGCTTAAAACATCCTCCTCTTTCCAGTCCTTCAGCTCAGCTGAACTTCTTTATTCACAAGCAGGACAAATTTCATGGACAGCAAAAAGAGCTACAGGTGCAACAGCTGGCCATGTGAATTGTTCATTTCTGGGAACATTGATTCTGCTAGTAGTAACACTCCTATCTCTTAGCTTAGTCAGCTGGAAAATATGACTTGCTTATACAGAGGAATAGGGCAAATCAGACACCATATCTTTCCAAGTCAGTATTTACTTGCTGCTAGACATATTCCAGCTTGATTGTGAGTGTGTTCCTATAAGAGGTTATTCATACGTGCTCTGAGAAAGGAAGATAAAGAATTGGAAGTCTGTAAAGAGTATCAAAGAGAGCAAGAAAACAGGTGAACAGTTGATATTTAAATCAGTTTTAAAAATTCATGGTATTCGGCTCATGAAAGAAAAAGAAAGCTATAGCCAAAGACATAACTCAGTCAATAGGTCAGTAAGTAATACAGATCATTTTATGAAGCTGGAAATGATCCACTATAAATCTTGATAGGAAATAAAGTGCTCAGAAAATTTCTATACTTTTCTACACTTTTATCCTACTGTTTCATGTATCAAAAAGCTGTTGACTTGTTAGGTGAAAATTGTTTATTTTTCCTTACGAAAGTGAAGGAAATTGATTTTTTCCACAAAATATCTCATTAAGTTTTAGAGTACTTTTCTGCGCTGCTTTAAATATGTGTTTCCCCCTGATGTGAATAGCACTAGGACAATTTATGTTAGCTGAATATGAAACCAGCAGTTTGTGATCTAGTGTGCTGTCATGGTTTTGGCTGGGATACAGTCAGTTTTCTTCCTAGTAGCTGGTATGGTGCTGTGTTTTGGGTTCAGGATGATGAGAATGTTTACAACACACCGATGTTTTAGTTGTTGCTGAGCAGTGCTCACATACAGTCAAGGACTTTTCAGCTTCTTGTGCTGCCCTGTCAGTGAGGAGCTGGGGATGCACAAGGAGCTGGGATGAGACACAACCAGAACAGCTAACCCAAACTGGTAAAGAGATACCTCATACCATAGGGCATCATAAGGAATAACAGGGGGAAAGAAGGATTAAGTGGACAACATTCAAAATGAAGGTGTTTTTCTTCCCAATAATCTGTTTCTCATGATGAGCCCTGCTTTCCTGGAAGTGAATGGGAAATAGTGAATGAATTCCTTGTTTTGTTATGCTGGCATGCAAAGCTTTTGTTTTATCTAGTAAACTGTCTTATCTCAACCCATGAGTTCTTGCATTAAGCTTTTTGGAAACTTACTGTGGGGTGAGTGAGTGAGCAGCTGGGTGGTACTGGGTTGTGTTCCGTGGTTAAACCACAACACGTGCACACATACGATTGGAAAGATCTTTCAAAAGACTTGGGTTTTCTTAATGATTTTGATGGAATATTTTGTAACTATTCCTCGTAACTTTAGGGGAAAGCAAGACTTTTTGCTCCTCTTTCTTATCCTGTTTCCACTTGCTTGTGCTCTCTTCTAAATTAAATTATTTTCCTGGGAAATTAAATAATATGTCTGTTCATCGGAGTCTTCTAGAATATCAGGTAGAAATTGTGTTCAGGATATCTAACTTCCAACTGAGGGTTTTTTTGCTGTGATATAATTTCCCCTATAGAGTAATGACTCTAGAAAAAATGTTAGCCAGAGACAGCACACATCACATCACTGAAATTACTGTGAATGTGAAGAAGCAGACTGCTGTATTAACAACAGGAATCCACTTTTCTAAGATGATGAAGTATAACCAGCTTGTCACTAATCTTATCATCTGATAAGCCAGTTTTTAGGAATCAGAGGAAGTACAAGTTCCCCCATGTAGATCATATTCAAATAAATTTGTTGTACTTTTATATCCTTATTGCTTTATCACTATGTCATTTTACTGTTGTCAGATAAGACTTTGGATGACCATATCAGTTGTAAACATCAGAATTATCACAGATGGCAAAAGGCATTTTAATTTCTGTGGTGCTTTGAGACCTTCTTGCTTCAGTGCTGCATCATGGGTTTCATTTTATGCATCTCTCTTTTTTTTTTTTTTTTTTACTTAGAAGAAAATTATTAACAGGATGAGAAAGGAATGTCATCAGAAGAAATGAAAAATTAAGGAACATATTTCTCCTAAGTGAGTTATACTTTTAATTATAAAACTGTTAGTTCAAAAAGACTGGTCACTTCTCTCTTTCATTTCTCTCTCACCTACTAGATATTTTCGTAGTCCTGTGAATACAATGTTCTATAGTAATTTGTATAAGTCTTTTGAACAGATGACAATAAAATGTGTATTTACATATATGATCATCTTGAACACTAATACACATCATACACAAGACAAGTAAGCAAATAGATCCAATCAGCATGGGTTTACGAAAGGCAAATCCTCCTTGACCAACCTGATCTCCTTCTATGATAAGATGACCTGCTTAGTGGACAAGTGAAAGGCTGTGGATGTTATTACTTGTACTTTAGCAAAGCATTTGATACAGTTTCCTGCAGTATTATCCTGGAGAAATTGACTGCTCATGGCTCGGATGAATGTACTGTTGTCTGGGTGGAAAGTAGCTGAATGGCGGGAGCAAAGGGTCATTGTGCGTAGAGTTAAATCTATTTGTTGGCCTGTCACAAGTGTTGTTCCCCAAGGCTCATTATTGAGGTCAGTTTTATGTTTTTATCATCAATCTGGATGAGGGCATTGAATGTACTCTCAGTGAGTTTGCAGACAACACCAAGTTGGGTGGGAGTGTTGATCTACACTAGGGCAGGAAGGCTCTGTAGGGGAGGTTTGGATGGGCTGGATTGTTGGGCTGCTTCCAGTTTTATGGCATCCAGTGAGGCTGAGTGCTGGCTGCTGCACTTGAGTCAAAACAACCCCATGCAGCTTTACGGGCTGGTGGACAGTGGCTGGAAAGTTGCCTGATAGAAAAGGACTTGTGGGTGCTGGTCAGGAGCAGGCTGAACATGAGCCAGCAGTGTGCCCAAGTGACTAAGAAGGTCAATGGTATCCTGGCTTGAATCAGAAATAGTGTGGCCAGTGGGGCTATGGAAGTGATTATCTCTTTGAACATGTACTGGCAAGATCACATCTTGAGTAATGAGTTCAGATTTGGGCCATTCCCTAGAAGAAGGATATTAAGTTGCTGGAAAATTCTCAGAGAAGAGCAATGAAGCTGGTGAAGGGACAAGAAAACAAGAGTTAGGAGGATTGGCTGTGGGAAGTGATGCTGCATAGCCTGGAGGAGGATGAGGGGAGATCTCATTGCTCTTTAAGACTACCTGAAAGGAAATTGCAGAGAGGTGGGTGTCAGTCTCTTTTCCCAGATGATAAATGACAGAACAAGAGGAAATGGTCTCAAGTTGCACCAGGGAAGTTTTAAATTGGATATCAGGAAGAATTTCTTCATGGAAAGGATGGTGAGGAATTGTTAACAGGCTGCCCAGGGAAGTTATGGAATTATTTAAGAGACACGTGAATGTGGAGCTTAGGGACATGATTCAGTGGTGTACATGGCAGAGTTGAATTGATGGTTGGACTCAATGATTTTTAAGGTCTTTTCCAATCTAAATGATTCTATGATTCTGTAAGTCTATAAATACATCTGAACAGTTTGCCCTCTCAGATTTTCTCTGTGAAAAACTTACACCAGCTTTCAAAATACGCTTTAAATATCACAAAGTTTAATCTGCATAATGATGTCAAACAAAAAGATAGAAAACTCCTTTTCACTGGGCTTCAGGTAAATGCCAATGAACAGCAGACACAACAGTTTGGCATTTGATACCAGGTAGGTCTCTAATGGGAGATGGTACCATTATGAATCACTTATCCCTTGAATTTCACATGCTCTGATGAGGCTGAGCTACCAGGGAAGCCTGAGAAACTACGTAGCTTAAGAACTCCTTGAAATACATGGAATGATAAGCTAAATTGAGTCCCTGAATGTTGACATGCCTCAAATTAGTGAACTCTTCAGAACTGCACTTTCTAAATTTGAGTCATCAGTTGTGGATGATTAACAGTGCAAATTAACAATACAATTTCAATGTAACAAGCAGAAGCCAGAGATATGACAAGTTTAGCATAAATGATTTTAAATCACCGTACATTCAAATGCTATGTAGCTAGAAAGAAAGCCAAAGTACCAGAGTCTCTTCCCTTGTCCTGAAAAATGATCAGGTGTGTCTGGACCATAGCTGACAAATTTTTCTTAACCTGTTCTATAAACTTTCAAGGTAAAAATTTAGCAATTCACATCACCTTTTACTGAGCTCCACTCTGAGTATTTTCCCAATACTTAATCTAATCAGTGTTTGTTGCAAATCAAGCCCGAAGTCTTTCAGTCCCATATCCAGCTGATCTCCATCCTCTTTCGAACAGACTCTTGTATACTGGGTGGCTACTAACCTGTCAAATATTTGATGTATTAGAAGATGCATTTTATCTAAACTTGCAGATAGGATGAAAACTAATGTAGATACTACTATTTCCTGACCATACAGTCCTGCTCCACCATTAAATAGGTTACCAATCTTGGAAGAGAGGGAACATCTATAAGAACTGCTAGTACATTTATACGTATATATGTATATATGCACACACATATATATTTAGACTTTTAACACAGCTTGCAAAAACAGAGCAACATGAAAGAAACATTATAAAGAACTGACTGACTATCACCACTGAATACTTTGTGAGATGTAAAAACTGAACATGTTGGGAAATTCAGGCTTAAGCATGATTCTGTTACAAAAAAAAAATGACAGCTGGGAAAACTGGTATTCATATGTGATTTGAAGAAAAGTAGGATGCACAGCATAGTCAATAGCATATCATTTGCTTTTTTACAATGAGTACACTAAAAAATTCATGTTGCATGCTACTGGGCCTGTTCTGGGAATACATTTTTAAGCTTCAGAAACTCACTTAAAAAAAAAAGTTCTGTTGTAGACAAATGATGAAGTCTTCTGAACTGGTTTCCTGACATCAAACCGCAGAGGGGGTACAATTTAAAGCAAGGTAAGCTATTTGACTTGAATTGAATGCAAGTCTACACAGTGCATCCCCAGCAATGGAAAAAGCTTCAGTAATCTGCCAGCCATCCACTCTAAGCATCTGCTTCCACCTCTTTCTTAGTAAGGGAGTTGTTTTAGGCACAATATTATTGGCTTATTATTATTGTATCAGCTGAAATGGTGATTATAGAAGAGTAAGTTTTATGAAGAAGCTGGCCATAACCTAATGAATAATTAAGCTCCTAGCACATAACATTTCCCTGCTGATGTTCCCAGAGGAAAATGTTGATAAGAACAACACATTTTTATGGATCAGAAAGTAAGATGATTGCTCCTGACAGAAGTAAATTCTCCTAGAGAAGAGAAAAGAGCAGCCCTTATGTGAGCAGAGAGAGCAGGTATAATGAAAGACATGGCAACTAATCCTAATGGAGACCATAGTCCCTATAAGCAGCAAGCCTATCGATCAGGGCACTCAACAGGAATAAAGAGTTAGACAATCTACTTTTGATATTCAAGGTGAATGGAAGTGATAATTTGACATGTTCTGGATTATCTTAATAGGAAGCAGATGGATCAGGTCTATTTACTTTTCCTTTGTTGTACACCATTTCTTTAACTGGCACCAAGTGAAGAAAAATCCCTGGTGACAATGTACTGGAAGCATAGCAAGGACAGCTCTCCCAGTGCTGTTCACTGAATAATCAGCCATAATCACTAAAATACTTTTTAAAACAGACCTAAGAAGATTCTTCTTAACTTTGAGAAAAGCAGTTTTGCTAGCCAAAATAACTTCAAATAACATTTTTTGTACACATAGGAATAAAATAAATATTTTTCCCGACAAATTTTGGATATTTTAAATAAAGAAACAAAATACTTTAAGGCAATTTTTTTCTCTTTCTAAAAAGTATTTTCATTTTGAAGTCATCATAATTTTTATATCCATACAAAGGTAATGTCTTCTCCAAGGGAAAGGAGATAATGAATTTTATTTTAAATATAATGTTTTTTTGTTTGTTGTTTGTTTGTTTAAAAAAGGAAGCATGGTATTTTTCTTTTGGCTTAACTTCAGTTATTTCTACAGATACTGAGATTTTTGTTTAGCCAGCTGATATGCAAAAGTGTCAGTGTTTCCGCATAAGGTTTACTGATTCCGAAGAAAGCACTTGGAGATGAGTTCAGATTAATCAGTTTAATAGGGAGGTACTCATGTTACCTGGGCAGCTGTCTGGTAGTCTCCACCAATTCACATGCCAGTGACAGCAGGTCAGCAAGAAATCCTTACACTCTCTTAGTACCATGGCTGTATGTATAACAGCAGGAGACAAATAAAGCATCACGTATTGGGATAAGAAAGATCATTCACAGAAAGCAAGGGTACCTATTTACAGCTACAGAGCAGTTTCTCACAAACAAGTTTTTGTCTAGCTCTGTGCAGAAGCACAGGCTGAGGCAGTTTACTCGTGTTCCCAAGCAAACACAAGCCCTTTCTTACAGGTTAGCCAGCTATACAGGCTGTGATCTGTATTTTTCCGCACACTAGTGAATTGAAAATTCTATTATTTTTTTCCCATATA
This sequence comes from Penelope pileata, assembly GCA_013396635.1. Lineage (NCBI taxonomy): Eukaryota > Metazoa > Chordata > Aves > Galliformes > Cracidae > Penelope > Penelope pileata. The sequence continues at coordinate 250,307 of WBMW01005773.1, forward strand.
TTTTCAAGTCAGCAAAGAGGAAGTCATTTTTCAAGGTCACAGAATAGAAGTCCTCTCTTCTACATTGTAGTTTGACAGTATGAGAAATTTCTTACATGGTCCTGCTGGGAGCAATGACTAAGGAAAGATTGAAAATTCTGTAGGAAAGAATGAAAAATGACTTATTCTATCCTTCTTCAGTTCAGCAGGAAGAGAAAAGAAATGAAAACCTGGCAAAAGCAGGAGTGTGATGATGTTGCATAAGCTTCTCAATGTATAGTCTGATTTGCATGTGGCCATCTACATGGGGTGACTGACAGTTTCAAGAATGATGAAGCCTGAAGGAATAAGGTAATTCAAAAGACCACTTCTAGCCACATCAATTCCTCACATCCCAACCAGCCAGTATCAACAATCAGTTATATTTGAACTTATACAGATAATATTGACAGTTATGATGATAATTAATGATAATTAGTTCATGTCACCTGCAGTAATATATTTATTGTAAGATTTTCATTTAGAAAAGATTGGCCGCACTTGGCAAACCAAATAATATTGTTGTACCTCAAAATCAATGGTAAAGCTACTTGATCCCTGACTTTTATAGTAAAAGTATGGCTCCATAAATAACTAACAATTATTAAGTATGAGATTTTGCCACTGATTCAATTCCATGCTCTTCTTCTACATATATATTGCAACCACATTGCCATTCCCAAGATCCCAGGCTTTAACTGCCCAGAAACTTGGCTTATGAGGTATAAATATGCATATTTAGGTCTCGGTAGGGATGACCTTGAGAGGTTTGGTTTTTTTCTAATAAAAAACATATGGTTGATCTCTATACGCCAAAGTCACATGACTATCAAATAGCTGTAAAGAACTAGTCACTCTTCTGTCTTGTGTAACTATTTACACCAGGACGAAACAAACATGAAGCAGGTGAAGGTTCTGGTTTTCTGTTTCAGTGATTTCTAAGTCTACTTTGTACTCACTTTGAGCACTATTTTTGTGGCTTTGTGCAAATCAACAATGAAACAGGACATGCTTGATTATGCACCAGCCCTGCAAAATCATAGGTTTTTCTGAGATTTCAGTAGACTGCAATGTGGTTATCTGAAGTCAAATATATGTCACTGACTGTGAACTTGCTAACTTCGACAGCTAAGAGTAATTGAAATCATCTAACATCTACAATTTTCACCAAGGGTAAATGTCTGTGTGATTAGGAAATCCTTCTATTATAAATGAGCTTATTTCAAGTAACTTTCAGTAATTTGTTTGGTCATTTTTCTTATTCTTTTCATGCCTTTCATTGTAAGCATTACTTTTGAGACTATCTAAAAAATAATTAGAAGATGTTGATTTAAAGGTTTAGGGGCTCAGGAATGGTACTAAATTGTAAGAGAAACTATTTTTTCAGAAGATCTGATATTCATAAAGCTGCTACTTTTCAGTTTTGTGAAGCTTTTAAAGAGTACTTTAGCTCTGTTAACAGCCTGGCCAACAGCACTCTCTATAGAACACTAATTTATTTTGCTTAAGTGGCTTATAAACACCTGACTCCAGCTTTAGAAACTAATTAGTTAGGTAGAGATCTTACATAAAATGAGCAATTTTTTTATATCCAAAACCGTGCTGAATCTAAATGCCAACATTTTTTCTAATTATGAAGATTACAAAGGAATGTCAGAGGGTTAGAAAGCATATTGTGTCTTAAACTGAGATAAAATGACAGGCATTGTATCATTCAGCTACACATTTGCTTATTTAATAACACCAGAAAAACTCATGGCTAGTTCTGTTTTCCAGAACCCAAGAGTTTAGGGATTCAGAAGGGAAAAATTCTCACTTAGCTTTAATGGAAATGGTCTTATAGAGATAATCCTGGACCAACACCGCTGCTCTCTCTTGAGTTTGGAGTGAGTGACAGGAACTGAAGCCAGGGGAATTCTTTTCACAGTGCCACAGGTTAGGAGCATCTGTGGTAGGGGCTGCTGGTACACCACAGGGCAGGATTTACCTGGGGACCACGACAATACCCTTTCAATCACAGTCCCCCCTGCTCACGTGAACAAATAGCTTTAATCAGTCTCCTGTGTCAGCTCCACAAACATGCCCCTTCTCCTCCAGTCAGCTAGTGCAGATGAGCAAAACTCTGAAATGGAGTCCCTGTTCCTGCTGTACAGTGCTTGGACCTACTCCACCTTCATCTGGTGGTACATCTTACCTATGTGGGGCTTGCCAGGAGCAGTTTTGTGTTTGTCCTGTGGGCATTCTTTCAACACACAGACATGTACAACAGAAGTCCCACGCTTACATTTTCTCACCCAACTTAGGAGTTGCTTCAAAGTGATTTTCTACATTTTAAGGAATTAGTTCCTTTAAAGGTTTTCTGATAGAATGACTTACGACCACGTTTGTTAAAAAAAAAAAAAAAAAGAACTGCTTGGGAAGAGTCCTGAAGATTTCTTTTTTTCTGTTAAGCCTGTCTGAAGCAGCTCCAAATAAAACAACCAAACAAACAAATAAACAAACAAAATCAACAGACAAAAAAAAATAAAAATAAAAACTCCACAACAACAAAGAAGAAACAAAATCTAAAAGATAAACTGAGATGCTCTTTTACAATTCACAGCCTTTGTCCCTTGCAACAATTTCAGATTTCCTGTGCTGAAAATATGTTAATAATGAATCTATACAGATTCACTAAAGATGTAATTTTGACATATTCATGTTTTCACAGAAGAATATGTAGGTCTCTCTGAATGTAATGCCTCCTATTTATTTCTGTGGAAATGGCAACAGAAATGAAGAACACAATAACACTTTGATAGAGCAAATTCTCAGCTACAAAACACTGTTTTTCAACATAGTCATCATCATTAGCTATGCAATTTCACCAGTCATGAACAGGAGCATGCGTGTTACACTCGTAAAAATCTGCTTGGCCATCTGGAACATGGCTTGTCTTTCATGCTGTTGTCACTGCTGCTGAAACACACCACCATCACCTTACTGTGCTCACATCCACTGCTTGGTCTCCATAAATGTTCGGTAAGCTTCCATGAATGTCTGTGGTGCAAGTTTTTCCACACGGAGGAATTCAGTTCCACCGCTTTGCTTCAGACACACTTCCGTGCCAGACACCACTGTGTCAGGCTGCCCCTCTGCTGCCATCTGTTGCATGCCAACAAAATGTAACGAAATATTGATGGGAAGGTTCAACCTCTACTGCCATACCACCAACATCTGCCTCTGACATTGTGGGCCAACATAATAAAATAGGAGGCATTACTTTCAGGGCAGCCATCACAGTTTCATTGACGTTGGTCATCCTATGTTACTGCTTCATTTTGTTCTATATTTGAGAAAACAGCTTTTCAATATAGGAGAGAAGTAAATTTTATGTAGTCCTGTTGCCTTGGGGACTTGTTTAAGAACCCATTAGCGCCTCTAAGGAAACTTTTCCATTGATTTTGAAAACTAAGATGTCTCAAGGATGCTAATTACAACTTTGACAGCTTTTGAGAGTTCAAGAAAAATAGTTTCCTGATGAGGCAAAACTAAACTCAGACAAAATGAAAATACGTCAAGAATTTATTTTCAGATTTGAGAAGTTGTCTTTAAGCTTTCCTGTTCTTTCTTTCTCTCAACAGAAATGACCAGAGAACCCTGAGGCCTCATAACTGCCTTTTTGAGAATTCAACAGATAAGTCTCCAGAAACTGTTTTGATTTTGACAAATATAATATCATGGAATTGTTAAAATATTCTGCCTTTCTCAGCTTGATACTTGCAGCAGTGCAGCACTTCAGAGCACACGACTCTCGTGGTATTACCATTAGCTAAATGACCTTATCAGTCTCCCGAGGTGAGAGACATCATAAAACTATAAATGAGGAAGCAGAAAAGGATATTGAGAAGTCAGATGAAAGTTACTCTCCTCGCAAAGATTCTCACATTGCCAGAACACAAATTCATGGAAGAGAGGAAAACTGTGTGGCCATTACATGAGCACTTGTTCAACATAAATTAATATAAATAATGTAAATATTCTTAGGAATTTTCAGTCCACGTCTTCCAGAAGCTGTCTGACTTCTTTTTCAGTTGAGATTAAAAAACCAGGAATGTTATTTTTTTCACCTTCCTTATTATACGGTTAGACCAAAAGGCACCAGAAAAGGGAATTTCAGTATTCAGTAGCTAAAAGGCAGGTTTTGCTCAACACAGCTTGTGGCTGTTGTCCATTGAGGATTAAAAAGCTTAAGAATCAGCTTTCAGAAACAAGAGAGATTTAAGATTTTCCTGTTGATTTTTGTACCTTTGAAAGAAAGGGAATCTTAATGATTTTGTACAGTACTTTTCTATCATGAGGCAGATAAGAAACTAGATTGCAAAGACTTTACAAACTCCAATGAGTTGACTAAAGAGAACCTATCCTTTGTTATGATTTATACTGTAAGAGTCCTGTAAGCCTAACACTAGATCTGTTTGGAAACACGGCTGGTGTGTTGCCTTATCAAAACTTCTGAGAAACTCAGCCTTGATTCTGCCTTCAGACACCAAGGCATCTTCACATAAAAGGAGAAAAAATTCAGTTTGTTTCATAAAATTTTTTTTGAATTTTAATAAAGAAACCAAGAACACCCAACTCAGCATCAGGCAGTACTCATCTCTAAGATAAACATGCCAATAAGAGGAGGAGATGTCATTGAAGAATTGCCAGGAACACAGTGATCTATATATATGTACAAAGGGGAATAAAGACAATTTGTTTTCTTTCCCATCAATTTTATAGGTGTGTATATCAAAAAAAGAACATTGCATGATAGAAAGTTTTGTCAGGGAACTGACAAAGGAGTGCTCTGGAATCCCTTTCAATATGTTGGTAAGGGTATTGCTGTGAAGCTGTTGTTAGTTCACCCAGCAGACAGCTCAGGGCCACACTCCCCTCCCCCCAGGTGGGATGAAGGAGAAAACTGGAAACAAAATAGAACTTGTGGGTTGAGATAAAAACTACTAAGATAGAAGGAAAAAATGAAACAAAAATGTGATGATAACTATATATAGATATACATAACTCGTGCAATTACTCTCCACCCGCTGCCCATTTAACAGTAAAACAATCAATGCCCTGCTAGTAATGCAATGTCTCACCACCCACCAACCAATGCTTAGCAACCACCAAGCAACAGCCACCCCTGGCCAGCTCCCCACAGCTTTATAACCATCCACGTGATGTCATGTGGTATGGAATAACCTTGTGCCTAATTCAGGATAGCTGTCTCGGTTCCACCCTACCCCCTGCTGACATACCATAAAGGCAGTGACTCTTCCCCACCAAGCTACTAACACTGTCTTGGCTGAAGCCAGGACTTCATACTACAGAAATGTTCATTGAAAGAGTTGGCAAAATGCTCTCAAGTTAATATTGAGATGTTTGAACACTAGCAGTGAGCAAGCATTATTCCACAAGGACCACGTGCTTGTTTCTGAACTATGTATAGGCTTAATTGTCTCAGGACAAGATAAGTGGCTGTTAAGCATAAAGCATAATGGTTGCTTATAAGAAATGGAGAATTATATAATCAGTTGCAATTGTCCCTTCTGTTTCAGAACGTATTCTCATTCTAGGTGCAGTATGAAAGAGAGTGTCAGCTGCTCCGTGTAGGAGTTCTAAATATGAAAGTTCTACTTGAAGTTTTATTTTGAAGCATTAATTCTACTTTAGGTCTCCTAGGGACAAATTTCTATCAAGTACCTGAGCTCATAAATCCTCTGACAGTGAAGCAAATCTGAATGCAGGTTTATCTGTTTGTTTCTTCTTGTATAACCACCTACAAATCATATTGAAAAATGACAGTACAGATCTTACCATGATCAATGCAAATAAATATAATCATATTATTCCATCATTCATACACAGCAATCCACCTCATGCAACTTCAACCACATGCCAAGCTATGTGGTAAATGCAACAGTGTCTTACTGTATAAACATTGTGGGAGATCATTTGTGTTGGTGGAATCATGCTATTACTGTTATTAACAACACTGGCAAAATAGAAATAGGAGTTGAAAAAGTCAAAGAATCTCTTTATCAACTTGTATACTTATATAAGTATATATGCTGTGTAAGTACATACTATGTAAGTATAAACATATATTCAATCATACATGGAGAAAACTAAATTAGGCCTAGAGGCACCACAGTTCTTGTACATTTCTTCCTCTTTGTGCTGACAGCGACTGCACCTTTGCGAAGTTCTACCTCAAGAGTGGAGCAAACAAGGACATATGATTTTCTCATTACCTTCTCAGTGAAACCTAGAATCTAGTTTTGATGTGAGACACTGCTGAGAGCACAGCTTTGATCTGTGCACAGTTTTGTGCTAGTTCGGTAGGAAAGGTCTGCAGAAATAAGGCACGTTTCTCTTGTGGGAGGAGGGTGCCTGCGTTCAGCATAATTTCTGCCTCTGCCATCTCAACCAAAGAACTACCGAAGGAATGAATCCATGGAAGTATGTAGTAACCTGACATTGAGCCCAGCACAAACCCTCTCCAGCACAAACATGGAATGTCCATTTTGAAATAATCCTAAAATTATGTCTTCAGCAAAACCAGCTCATGAGGATTAGTGCAGAATGGCATGTCTACAAGTCAGATCTTGGCTTACCAATCCTCTTATAAATATATAAATATATAAATATAAATAATTGTCTATATAACTTGCACCAAAGGGCTCTTGTCTTTCCCAGATGTCTGCTCAGCCCCCCAGGTAGTTCTCCACTCTGAGAAAGTTCACTCAACACAGAAGACCTCATTTTGATTCACTGACTCACTGTGAGACACTGTTTTGTATTGAAAATGTTACGGAATGGAGAGAGCAGATTCTTCTTTAGGAACACACAAACTGATTTACAGTTTGCTGCAGGGTAGTGAATAGCTGAACTGCTGCTATTTTCTGCCGAACTACCAAAATAATTACAAGGTGTGTAAAGCAGAGCTGATCCCTTACAGCTGCCTTGAATTGTGGGAAATTTAAAGTTTATTGCTGAATTATCACCAATGCTTTTGAACATCTAAATCTCATTACACGAACATCAATTTTGATGTCTGCATTTTTCTTAATATGTTGTGTATTGTCTGTCTTATGCTTGACGCTTATTTTTCTGACATATCTTAATACGTGGCAACTAAAAGTTGTGACCTTTTCAACTTTGATCCTGCCTAAATTGTGGAGTATTTTTCTCCCTGTATGGCAACAAAATATTTCATAGGTATTTCCTCTGCAATCACAGTGGGCACAGTATTCTGTGTGAGTTTATAATTATAGGACTTTTAGTAAGAAAAATTTGTCAGTTGGGGGTTTAGAAAATATGCAAACATTTTACATGAGTAGTATGACTTTCTCACATTGATCTTTTAAAGTTGGCTCTGTATCACAATAACAAGTGGAAAAAAGCAAAATAAAGCCAAACGCACATGTGTTATTTAAGCTTTAACAGCATCTTGGCTGTTGTGTGATCTTTATTCCACCCAGGGATAAAAAAGGCAGCTTATATACAAAAAGCTGCCGCCAGTGGATAAGATGTATGAGCTTTGCAATGTCAGCTAGTGAGCAGCTCTACTCTTGTACTCAAGCTTCTGTTCAATGTATCAACTATTAGACAAACATATGTCTCATGGCTGTATCTTAAAGACATAACAGACCCTCTGTTGTAACTAGCCAGCACTGCACCATTCCTGCAGAAGGCTCCATTTGCTTTTCTAGATACCAGCACTAAACATATCTCAATAACCTTGCCTGCAGTCATGATTTTTTCCTAACGGCAAACAGCCACTACTAGCTTGCAACATAAACAGTTAAACTGCTAGCCCACCACATTTTGAAATTACCAAATGTCCCTTTCCAGAACCCGCCTCAGTTCGGCACAAAAGGGTTCTTTCACTGTACTGGAAGAAATCAGCTTAGATACAAATTAGTAGGAAGGCTTCTGAGTGGCTTGATCAGGCTGTAACGATGTTTCCCAAAGCTTCACGTCCATCCAAGCAGCCTCTGCCCACTCTTTCTTGCTGAAGATGACAGCTTCCCAAATACAGGATCTCATCTCTATCCCTCCAGACTCTTTCTTCTTGTACTCTCAGGGTGCCCTCAACTGAGTCCATCTCTCTATCCCTGAGAACACTAAGTCACCTTTGCCTAAATACCATGACTTCAGAGAAGACTGGACAGTCCATTTACCAAGGTTCTTCTCAGCATATAATTTCTACGACGCAGTCAATAGTTTTAATGAAGTGCAGCAAATCAAGAAGCAGCATCAAATATGTTTCAGATGCCCTCTGACAGATTAGGACCACTGCTATAAAACGTGTTCATTGTACTTGTCCCACATTTTAGTCTATGCCACAGAAAATTTCTCAAAAATCGTAAAATCTGTTAAATGGTATTACTCGCTAAGTAGTTTTCACTCAGTCACTGTCCAACAGAATCAGCCAGATTCCAAATGATGAACCATAAAGTTTACTGTAGGCTAACATCACAGAAATCCAGATCCTATTCAAATGCAAGGAAGTACAACAACATCCATACTGAAACTTAGGATGAAGCCCACTAGCTAGTCGGTTCTGGTAAAATTTGCAAACTAAATACGCTGATATTTGTAAATTCAAGGAACAAACTATTCAGTAGAAAGCAACAGTAATCACTTTTCCTTGTAAATAGCAAAAAAAAATGGCACAGGAACTTCTCATTAGCTTTAGATTAGTATAAATACTAGAAATAGACACTCAATGAGTGTTTATGGCTTGAATTAACATTTTCATATGAAGCCAACGTCTGATATTTAAATAACATATTTCCATTCACAAGCAGCAACTGTTTAACCTCATACAGTCAGCAGGAAGTCCCTTTTAACATCACAATATGTCAATTATATAAATTAGATGCATTAGGTGAAGTCCAAGAAGACCACCATAACTGAGGTGTTATGTCTGAGAATTTTGAATGTTTTAGCGCATGAAGATTATATTTAAAGAAAAAAAAATACCCTACTTAATACTTCGAGGGAAGGCCCAGGGCACAAACAGAGAGTCTGGCTGTCAATTGTATTGAACTACTTAAGATTACTCCTAGTGGAGTCCTAAGCAGTACTGGGCCTTCCCCTTTCTTCCTGTGCTTTCGCTTAACAGCTGTGGGCTTGATTTCCAAGTTTTCCAAATTTCCAGCACCATTTTTTGCCCAAAAAGAATTTGGCAGTCCAGCCATAAGTTTTCTCAATCACCTGTTGTGTGACTTTTGTATCCTTGAACGGAAAACAGTGATTTTGAAGTAATAATCATTCTTACACAGTTATAGCAGCAACTCTGTATTTCTCAGTAGACATAATAATCTAAAGCCTCACACTTTGCTTGTCAATGTATAGTCGGCTTTTGTATATGGACTCACAGCAACTGCAGTTCCAGTGCACCTTTTGATATAATGTATCCACTTTGATGTGTTGATTTTTTTGCTTGTTATGTGGTGGGTCATCAAAATCATAAATATTTGAGTGACCTTTCCACCACATGCTCTATGGTTCCTCTTTGAAGAATAAATTCTAATGGTCTTGTTTTAAGAGGAGTCCCCTAAGTGACACAAAACCTTTGAAGAAACCTTCTCCCATTTCAAAGCACTGACTGACAGCAACTCAATATGACCTTTTTCCTGACCTTCGAGATGCCAGAGGTGTCTGAAAAGTCAGTTGGGAAAATGCATTTTCAGAACTGGGACAAAGAAAAGGATTCAATTTCTTATTAAAATGTAGATATATTTTATGCAATAAAGTGAACAAGATTTCTGGAACAGCTGTAACATGCTCCCTGGAGCAGGAAACCTACTGTCATTACAATTAATTTTGTAATGTACAAAACAGGAATAATAGCAGATGAGGAGCTGAATAAGTAGTCCTATATGCAATCTTGTCGATGAGATATATATCCTGTAAAGAGTGTATTGACTTTGGTTAATAGGGGCCACTGGGGGAAAAAAAAAAAAAAAAACGGAAAATTGTTTCCCAATAAACACAGTGGGAAGGGGAAGGTGATCCGTGGCAACAGCTTTCTGTGCTGCACCTCCCAAAACTGGAAAAACGTTTTGCCAGTACTGGGAACAGGTGAATCAAAATCTATGAAAAAAAAGCTAGAGGAACAAAGTATTGTGCCAAGATCTTTGAGAGGGTTTCTTGTAAACAGACCTATCAAGATCACCATGTGTAGACAACTAGTGAGCTAAATATGTGAGTAGACAGCTTATTGCATAAAGATTGATTTTCTTTGAAAAGCTTCAGTTCTAAATAAATAATACTTGTCTTTAAGAAGGCTGTCTGGTCAGTTTATTAACAACGTGTTCTTTCTTCTGGAAAGAACAGAAGTGCAAAACAGCACTTAGACCTACTGAGACAAACTCAGATAGCAGTGGGCTACTGCAGCCCAAGGCTGTGCATCGGAGTGGGAGAGACACAGTGTTCCTCTCTGAGGAAAACAACAGTCCATGCACCAAAATCTTAGAAAGGAGATCAAGAAGTCCCAGAGGTACAGTTAGCTTTTAATAACAACAATTTCTTGTACCCCAATGTATTGCTTAAAAAAAAAAAAAATGCACTTTTTATCCATTGTAGTATAATAATAATCTCTTAATAGCTACCAAATGAGCTAATAGTAACAAAACAAAATACAAAGTAACAATAAAATTTTTATAAGGAGTAATAAGAGCAAAATCAAGGAAACACCTGCTCTTTTATTCATCCAGATAAAGAAAAGCTGATGGTGCTAGGAAGGTTGAAGCATTTTGTGTCATTGAATGGAGTCTACATTCAAAGAATTAGTGGCCTATCATCAGAAAGAAATGTAAAAGGTTTGAGGTGTAAGTAGAAAAGATCAGGATATGAAATATTCAGAGAAATCAGATGTTTGATCATAAGTGTACGTGGTAAAGTTCACCTTAGAGCACATAGAGAGTCAGTTGAAGCACACACCTCTGAGAACCTGAAGCTGTTGAGGATTTTCTCACAG